>JAWPHD010013212.1:0-70018 GCA_037043455.1 Cyrtodaria siliqua
TATCGCACTTTTCTTCGAAAAGGCGACACACAAATAGATGGTTAATGTATTCCCCATTTACCAATGTGGCAGATGAGCTAAAATTAACGGCGATCGCTGTTAGAAAAATTACTTCATCACATAAATGGCATAACTTTGTTTCAGTAAAAAATATAACAAAACAAACGCAACGCATTCTGCTTCTTTCACGCCCCTTCAACATGACAAAGGATCTAGACAGTAAATCCTCTTCAACTAACCTAAACCGCTCAGTACTTTCACTACTTGATTTTTGGTTTGCTATCTTCATTATATTTTTTTTTAATTTCTTAAGGTGTTTACTATTGGCCAAAAAGAAAATAACCTACCTACCTACCTACCCATTTATGAAATCTTGAGTCGGGAAACAGCAAACAAATAGATTTTTAAGGATGGCCCGAGTTATTTTCGAATGAGGTGTTTATTGTCAATGATAAAACAATGAATGACTAATGATAATTGATAAAAATAAAAGTGACTAGAAGCATTACATAATACCAGTAGAGCATTGTTTTATAGAATCATAGTTATTTTTTAGTTTTAATCATAAAGAGTTGCATTTATTTAATGAGATGTATTAATGTTGTTAGGCTATTACCAAATTACGTATCTTCAAATAGGTTTCAGATTGAAGAGGATAGATGGGCAAGACAAAACAGTACTCCGTTAAAAGAAAGAAAATGTCGCCTAATAATATATTAGATGAATATCATTTTGTACTAGAAAGTGATTTATATAACAGCACATAGCAAGACATTAATGTAATGAAAAGACCAAGCATTTATTAATTTACAGAATTAATCACACAGCAAACAACTAGACAATGTGTTCATTGGACACGGATGCTTACTTTAATGCTGACAGTCGCATACAATGGACTTCACACGAAAAACTAAAAATATAAAATTTATTTCGTACGTACGAACGAAAGGGTAAGGGTAAAATGATGTTTCTGTTCCACGTTGGTGACGTGGCAATACAACTGTAATCGTAAGCTACGTAAATTTATAATATATGAGTATTCTACTGTATGCAAATTCAAGCATAACAAACAACACTGTAGCATATTGATTTGTCGATGAGGTAAAGCGTAACATTAATGTTTTGACCACATACATAGACGTACGTAAGACGTATGTAACGGTAACGTTAGACGGAAAAAATGATGAATAAATATAGATATCCCGAGCGTTAGAAATTTATCTTTCTACATGTCCTTTCTCGCACACCTTGAACAAAATGATTACCTTGGACGAAGAACATGCAAAAGCATAAGCATGATATTTTGTCTTACCCGTTGACGCACCGGAGCTGCCACTATAACATATCCTGACGACGCGGTTGATAAAGTCGACTTGATTGTGGAAACAGTCGACACCACGGACTCCGTCTGCTGCATCTGCACAGATCTCATGTCGAAATGTCCTGTAGATTATGTGCCAGTTCACGTTTTCAGATCCATTTGTATAATTATGTTCCGGTTTAAAAACGTTTAAAACAACCACAGGTGCGCTGCTTATCACTTGTTGACATATGCACATGCACACACTCTTGTGAGATAATGTCGCGTTCTTAATAATAATTCCTGAGTGATGACGTTCTCAGGAAACATCTGTAATCTATATAACCTTGAACTGTTTTCTATTAAAGACTATTGACATGTTGACAGAAATACGAGATGATCCTGTTTTGACATTGCCTATGTGCAATAATCAGGTAAAATTAAAAAGAAGCTGCCTTTTTTTTACGTGCGTAAACGTAATATGCGAAATCTAATACAATCCACTAAAAATCAATAAACATAGGCTCGTAATGTAATAGCCGACAGCTGACAATCTATTTTTATATATGAATCATGTAAATTTATATGTGTTACTACCCCAAGGCGAAAAGTCGAAATGGCCGCATCCGTCTTCCATAAATGACTATTGCAAGTGAGTCAACAAATTAAAGTATACTGAAAGGAAAAAGAAACACTTAATCACAAAATACTACACTATTATATACACCTAATTTCACGTAATTATTCCAGTTATATTTGTACAAAAAGGGGTTACTTTGGAAGACGGATGCGGCCATTTCGACTTCGCGACTTCGCTAATACAAGGCGAAAAGTCGCCAACACGAAGAGTCGAAGGCGAAAAGTCGCCAACCCGAAAAGTCGAAGGCGAAAAGTCGCAAACCCGCCGTTTTGGACGAAATTTCGACTCGCAAAGTCGCCAATCCGATATTGTAAAATTTCGACTTTTCGCCACGAAATTTCGTCCAAAACGGCGGGTTTGCTACTTTTCGCCTTCGACTTTTAGGGTAGGCGACTTTTCGTCTTGTGGAAAGGGTTAATAACAAGGCGAAAAGTCGAAGGCGAAAAGTCGAAATGGCCGCATCCGTCTTCCATAAATGACTATTGCAAGTGAGTCAACAAACGGGATATATATCTTGAAGTCGAAAAGTCGCCAACACAAAAGTCACCAACCCGAAAAGTCGAAGGCGAAAAGTCGCCAACCCGAAAAGTCGAAGGCGAAAAGTCGCAAACCCGCCGTTTTGGACCAAATTTCGTGGCGTAAAGGTCGAAATTTTACACTATCGAATTGGCGACTTTGCGAGTCGAAATTTCGTCCAAAACGGCGGGTTTGCGACTTTTCGCCTTCGACTTTTCGGGTTGGCGACTTTTCGCCTTCGACTTTTCGTGTTGGCGACTTTTCGCCTTCGACTTTAATAGTCGCGAAGTCGAAATGGCCGCATCCATTACAACTAATTACAGAAAGGACAACTCTGCTATGTAGTAGACATTTAAATCAAAGTATACTTTGTTACACGAAATGCATACATCCAGAAATTTCGCTTGAAAAAGTCAACCCATTTCAGTATTATGTTAAATGTTAAGATATTGCAACGTTAAAAGCCTAAGTTTGCTTTCCTGCATTATGTCGATAATGAAACTTTAAAGGGCTAATCATTGGTGTGTTCGGTGCTGTTTAAACCTTCTTTCCTTACAATTCTAATAAATGTACGATACTTTCATAAAGTTCCTCTCCATGGAAAACGTGTTTACATAAACTAGTGTGTATTTACACATAAATATGAATCATTTGATTATAATTATTATAATTAATTAATAAGTGTCAGGTATATCGCATAGAGCTTCCCCGCAGTCGTGAAAAGAGCTCCACGGCAGATGTATGCGTAGCGCGCTTACGCACAGAGCCTCCGTGCACACAGGACAATTCATGTTACCAATAGAATCTCGTGTTTTTGGTGTGTGTTTTTTAATAATACAAATGGCGAGTTGCTTTATAACCAACGAGCTGAGACAGATTGTATCTGTTTTGTTGTATAGTGTACTTAGTGACACTGTCCGTACTCTAAATTCCAGTTGTCCGAGTATGGTAAAGTGCCGCCCCTTTGTTTATCATGAATTAAACGATTTAATTCTATCCATTCATCAAAGGCAATTTCACCGACCATACTCCAATACACAAGTATAACGAAATACGATATAGAAATAGTAATACCTACGGAAATTACGTGTTGCCATTCGTTGCCGAAGCGAATTCTTAATTCATTTTACGCACACCCCAATAACGTTTTTAAATTTTAATATGCATTATGTTATGACCTCAACACATGGATAGAGTTTGGAAGAACGGTCTTGTAGCGAAATTTGGCGGTTTATCTACTTTAAACATGTTCAATGTAAAAGGTAAATAAATTTAAATGTATATGTTAAGCAAAATAATAATAATAAATGCGGCATTCACCGCCAATAAATGCTCCATCATCGGTTGACATTCTATAAATGTCACGCTGCCAAGAATGACATGAACAGTGGCGGTAAGTGTGGATAAGTACCACAGAGTGTAGGCGTAATTTGGGCATGCGTTATTTTTTCTACATACATTGCATTTTGTTCAGTCCCTAATATGAATTATAAGAATTGTCTATTGTTTCTGCATATCGAGGGTTTAACGCAAAACTATTGTAACTCATTTTTAGGAAATTTTACAGAAGAAGAAAAAAACATCTTATTTTCATCATAAATGCATTTAAGAACTTTATTATCTGGCATGTAATAAAGAAATGGTATCCATTTATGATTGGAGAAGAAAAGAAATAATTCATGTAATTCTGTACGAGATATTTAAGAAATATTGACTTACAATAGTTTCGCGCTAAATATTTGAAGATGTAGATGAAATTTTTCAGGGCGAAACTATTGTAACTAACATTTTTTAGCAGTTATAGAAACATTTTTTCAGATTTTTTTTCAAAAACTACATACTTCAATGAAAACTATTGGACAGTATAGCTTTAGACAATAAGTTTGTTAAGGCTCATTTTGGACAAACTTAAGAATGGTATGCAACCGAAATCCCTTAAGTTCTTGTTATCTTTATTTTAAGTTTAGTTTCACAATTAAAGCATACAACAGTTATCATTATCTTCCTTTTACATAGTTATTATTAAATCTTTTCCCTCTTCATTAAGTTAAAGGAGAACTAATTTGACTTTATAATTTTTTTATGCGAAACTATTGTAAGTCAGTATTATTTTAAATAACTGATTTTTAAACAAACGATACATCGAAATATGCTGTAGACACTACTACTTGTTATAGAAAGTTTGTGTTATAAAGATTATTTAATGTAGTAAAGTCATACAATTCAGACAAGATCTTATATGGAATGAAATATCTTATAATTTCTTTATAAAGCTAACAAGTGTTTGTAAAAATTACTTATGGCAAGTGGCTATTTTTAACAAACACGTTTTTTGTGGCGATGAGCTTATTGTAGGGACAATGGATTTTACTGAATAGGTGAACCTCTAGCTTCTTGCACCACTGTGTCTCTTCTGTCAGTTTAGGAGGTGGAGGGGTGTGTGTTGTTTGTAGAGGGGTGGGGTAGGGGTGTTGGAAGTAAAAACTTTAAGAATTGGACCACATAATCCCATATAAAATAGTGTCTTAGTTGCAACAGCACAGTTCTGCATATATTATAACTGTGTTAGTTTAAATTGCAAAATGACTTTAACCTGTCCTGGATAGAACCATTCACTTGAAGAGGCACACGGCAATCTTGATGTATTTAAAAATCATGGCGTCGGGTTAGTTTTTCCAAATATCTTGCATGTTTTAAATAATTCTTTATAATTATTTCAATAATTCAAAGCAATTGTTTTTACATATTATTAATTGTTGATTATATTACATCAACACTATATTTAAAACCTATAACAGAAGAAAGAAGTAGAATTTGAAATTATGTTCCCTTTAATATAATTATATTCAAGCAGGTTTAAAGTTACACTTATACTGGATTCATAATTTAAACTTTGATGAATACTTCAAGATTGCTATGGATCCCTTTAATGCAAAGCAGTTGGTAAAATATGTACCTTCCTACATACCTACCCACTTATGAAATCTTGTGCGGGGAAACCGCAAACTGTTTATTAAGGATGGCCTAAAGAGTTTATACCAGCCCTGACCTTTGATATTATAAGTATTACTTACTGCTTTATATAATATATGAAACTATCCTGGTGGAAAAGATTATAAAGTTGTTTTTTTCATACTTATGTTGTTCTAAAGAAGAGTATGCTAATGGACCTTTGGAAATGGCCGAAAAATATTGCAGTCTCGGTTTGATTGAGACTGTTCATGAGCGGTAGTGAAATATGCTAGCTACCGCTCACGCCCTCTAGTCCCGGGTTGAGCAGAACTCAATATTCATAAAATCAATAGTACAAAAATGTAAACCATCCCGAAGATGGCATGCATATGGCGGTGGACATGAAGTGTAACGCATCTCCATGTCGTACGGCGTATGGTCCCAGTATCTAATAAAATTAAATGCCCCGAAGAGCGAAATAAACATAATGGAATTTAGTTGGGAGCAGCGGTTATGAAACCTGCATATCACAAGTAACAGTCAAAAGACTAAGTCATTTGAATATTTTAGGATATTTCTATTGGCCATGAATCACCTGAACGTGGATACTGAGAACAGTCAAAATTCGCAAAGCAATGGGAAAACTTGCTCACCTTATTAATACTAGTAAATAATTTATAAGGTAATTATAAAATAATTAACTACTAATCATTTAAAAATCCCAAAACACATGAGGGTAAGTAATATTAATAAAATAGTGTTGTTTTTCATGGAACTTAAAGAAACAACTAAAATTGCTTCTCAATTACCACAAATTCAAACTCACCAATCATTGAGAGAGTGATGTGTAAAACTTGCTTAATATTTTAACATTATTAACTTTGAAGTATAAAACAATTTGTCCGCTTTACAGATAGAAATACTTAAAATAAGTCGTGAAAAAGTTCAAAACATCATTAATTTTACCTAATTAGACCCCTGAAAATAGATATTTACTCCTGGAATTCACAAATAAATGAAAATCTGTAAATAAACCGCACTAAAAGTTTAAAATATTAATCTGTTTCATGACTTTTGTACATCCTATCAATACTTTACACAGAAAAACATACATGTATGCACATGATGTTTCGGCAATGTTTAAAAAAACTTTTCACAATATATATTTTTACAAGATAAACAACACAAAATACAACAGTTCATTAACTTCATATCAGTTTGCAAAGCTTAGAAAAAAAGGTGCTTGGCAATAATTATTAATTCTTCTGTGGAAGCACTGATATCCCTAATTCTGTCATCCCAAGTTGAGGATAAAATGAATAAAAACCAACCTTACATACTTTCATTACCATGTTTTTAATACAAATAACCTTTGATGTCCTAAGAATGGTATGCAATAAAACTCCTTCAAGGTCTTCAATCTTTAATTTAACTTATATTTCACATAAGAAACATAGAGCAGTTATTATTACCTTCATTTGGAATAATTATTATGTAAATATTGTAAAAAAGAGTATAATAATGGACCTTTGGAAACGGCCGAGCACGACACATACGAAATATTGCAGTCTCGGTTTGATTGAGACTGTTCATGAGCGGTAGTGAAATATGCTAGCTACCGCTCACGCCCTCTAGCCCCGGGTTGAGCAGAACTCAATATTTATAAAATCAATAATACACAATTTTAACCATCCAATGCGGTGGACATGGAGTTAATTGCTTCCCCATGTCGTACGGCGTATGGTCCCAGTATCTAATAAAACTAAATGCCCAGAAGAGCGAAGTTTAATGAAAATCAAATTTGACTTACAAAAGTTTCGCGCCAAATTATTTTTGAAAGCAAAACTTATGCAAATTATTATAATCTTAAATACATTTGCAAGAAACAACATGCATTTTGTTGGCTATAAACAATCCCTTATATGAAGATTTAATCATAAAACAAATGCAAAACTATTTTAAATGATTTAAAGCTGAGTTACAATAGTTTCGCATTAAAAAAAAGCTGTATGAGATACAATAATATGACACTTTTTATTTTTCTCCACCAAATTTTAGAATCTAGTTCTAATATTTTGTGACAGTATAAAGGGTCAGTATCTGATAAGGATTATGTAAAAAAATCATTTTCAGAAAAAAAGTGGGTTACAATAGTTTCGCGTTAAGCCCTCGATATTCTAACTGTTGATTACATTTCACCATCCTACGGTAGAATAACGAAGAAAAGTGGAAAACTCAAAACTGTAATTAATATATATATATATATATATATATATATGCAAGCACATTGAAAGTCAAAATGATACTGGATTAATAAATCTAGGTGCTAATTATAAGGCTTTCTTCATCAATAAAGACTTAAAGATTGCAATTTATCGCATAACATGCGGTGTGGGAGTGTAATAACACCATTCAATATTTTCGATATTCCACTGGTGGTATAACATAACGTTAATGACGTCATGGACGTCACGTTAATGTACGTTTTCTGACGTAATGTGACGTTATACGTTATGTGATAAATAGAATCTAACATTCGTTCGCATTCATTATTACATTTATTAAACTCGTTAGCAAAAAATGATATAATGCACGGCAAGAGCCTCGCATTATATCATTTTGCCAACTCGTTTAATAAATTCAAAACCTGAGGGCATTTGGGAGTGATGTTTGGTTGAATCACTTCTCCTGTATTTTGTACAATAAAAGCTGAAATAGTGACTTATTTATGAGTTGGAATATACTAATGTGAATCTAAAAGCACAATGAAGACTATGTGAAAATCTTGGATATTTTCATTGAATGCTTTTGGAGATATGAGACAAAACATTACTTTTCAGAACGGGAAAATCTTCATAAATATGGTATTTTTACCTGGATATTACTGGATTGCTACACTGTGAGAATATCCCTCTTTGTGAAGTGATAAATTATAGGATTATAAAAAGGATTATACTTATAGTGGCAAAATAAGCAAAACTGAAATGAAAACTAGTGTGAAAAATCAGGTGTTGCCTCGGGGCATGCTACACCTGGTAAGCCAAAGAGACCGTTCACTGTGGTGGCAGAATCTAAGGCAGAAGAACTTGTACTGTTAAACCATGAACTAGAAGAGCTCACCTATGATGTGAAAAAGAATGGGGACAGTCTCAACACATTAATGACCAAAATAGATGCTATGATGACCAAAGCTGATATGGAGTCATTTTATTATATCCACAGTAGAGAAAATCATGATGGAGATTAACAAGAACATGGAAACAACAATAGAAATTAAAATCAGAGACAAAACGAAGGAGTATACGAAAGAAATAGAAACATTGAAAGGAGAAAACTAAATGCTAAAGAGCAAGTTTGCAAGTCAAAATGCAAAAATGAGATATAGGGTCCTATAGAAACCACAGCGTCCGAGCGCAATGGCATCGTAGGTCCACAGAATACTGCAAACAAGGACTTGAAAATACAATGAAAGAGACAAAAAAAACAGAAAGGTTGGTGAAGACAGGATTACCGACTTGGAACGGTCAGTAGGCAATAAGGCCTACTGGTTAGCTTGAATCGATTTTATGTGCGCACAATCCTCGCTATTATCCTATCTTCAACGCCCAAATAGACAAGACAGTGTAAACAAAACTACATCCCATCAAAAGGAATTCTCTAACAATAAAGTCCACATCCTGAGAAACTAACTAAAGAAACACATACAAAATAATAAACATCTCAGGATGTATCCAGAATCGTACTGAACAACCATAGTAGTTGCAGCTAAAGAGAAAATCAATCCAGGGTACGACCAGAAAACCCGAGGGACGAAAGCTCATACACCCACATCCCTTAGTTGGGGTTTCAGTAGGTACAATCATAGAGTCCCAAGAGGTAGTCCAGTCATCGCACAAGTGAAAGGTGAAGCGTAATGACCGACTGTAGAGGGGTCAATCACTAAACATGCAGTGCGCTGTAAAACCAAAGGGTTATATCCTTTTCTGACGTACTTCCTGATTAAATTTGTAAAGCGGTCAAGAAACCCGTCCGACCCCTTTAACTTTCGAAGTTTATAGACCACATCTCCATAAAATGAGGGTTGTGATATGCCTAGTCGCAGAAGTGTCTTAAGGTTGGTGCTGTACTTTTCCAGCAGGCCCTCGTTACGGCGGTAGAATTTAGAGAAAGATCTACGTAGTTTGTGATAACGAAAACCCTGCTAAAGAAGTTTACTTGTAATAAATTGATTTCGATCATTGAAGTCTATAACATCATTACACGCTCTAGCAAATCGAATGAGCTGGGAGATATACACCCCGTATGAGGTAGCACGAGGTACATCTCCATCCAGGTGTGGATAATTAACGATGTTAAAATTGAAATCATCTCTCTTGTCATAGATTTTAGTATGAATACAATCATTTGAAATCGAGAGATGAAGAGCGAGAAATGCTGCTACTGTATCCGAACTGTTGGCTTTATTCAACGTGAGCTCTGGTGGATAAATGTTAGTAACCATATGAGCAAAGAACGGATTATCAATATTGAGTATGTCATCAAGATACCGAGAAGTATTACTAAAAGCATCAATAATTTCACCCTGGCTAGCAGGTGACAAACTCAACATAAAATCTCTTTCATAGCAGTACAAAAACAAATCTGCAACAAGTGGCGCACAGTTAGTACCCATAGGAATACCAACAACCTGGCGGTAAATAGTTTTACCGTATCTTACAAGACTGGAATCTTCGGAAAAGCTAGCCAGACAAGCTTTAGAAAAGGCTAACTGCAATGAACAATATTCAAGAAAGAACAATGTTAAAGTGATGAATGTAGTTGATTTGCCGGGTGAGACAGAGTTATCCCTTATACAGGAGGTTAGCAGTCTGTTTGCTAAACAGAAAGTAACACTTAACCCGGACAACATCAGTAGTATAGAAAGTAGCGGTATGGGCACAGTTTCCATCTCCCGAAAAAGATTCACTCAAGAAACTAACAATAGCTCATCTGAGGCTAGAACCCAGGCATGCCTTTATTTAAATAAAGTCACACCTGAGCCAGATGCCTCAGATGCATACTATTAGCTACTCGAGAGGTCCTTCCAAAAGAAACTCGCTCAAAACCCCCACTCTCTGTGATACTAATCAATCCGGTTGTCATTTTAATAACACAACATTTGCAACTCATTAAGCAAAGTCAGATGGAACCGGGCAGTAGTCTTCATCATCGCTCTGCATATCATATTTTACCATGGAGTATTTTACTTGTATGCTAATGTATCTTGTCCGTTATCTAATATATACCGTTTATCATCATAAGCTGATAAACTTTTTTTATTTATTGTATAGCTGCTTATGTTATGCTTTTGCGATCTAATGACTTTCATTTCATGATGAGCTTCTGTTGCTGTAAACAAAATAGTTTTATAATTTTCATGAGTTATATGTTTTTTCACAACACACTTTTTAATACCCTTACATTTCTTTGCGCTAACCTTATTATCTAACATATACGAATATAGCTTACTTCGCAACCCAACAAATTCAACAATAGGTATTCCGCAAGTTTCATCTTTCATCTTGCCAATAACTTTTTTATTATCATTAAAATGAAACTTACTTTTTGGATCATAATCACAATTATCAAACAGTTCCTTATCCTTGTAAAAGTCTGCATACACAGCTTTTGTTTTTATTTCATAACACAAGGAATCGGTATCAGTAAATAATAACTTAGCTTTTTTATCATATTTGTTTTTGATATAGTTGTAATGGAAATCATACATCAAATATTTTGACAAGTCTAAAATACACATACCAACATAAACAGGACGATTCAAAACTAATCGTTCTTTTATTCTGTTTACAGCAAATAAATTTTCATTAAACATTTTACAAGAAATAAATGAAGGTCTTGCCGCATATTTCAAGAGAACCTCCTCATCATGAGTCAATTTAACATTAATTCTTTTTCTCAAGTTTTCCATAGTTTTACCAAAAACTGAATTGTTCATCAGTTTGAAGAAATCCTTTTCAAAAGCATTTTTACCAGCTGTCCTCTTGGCAGTATTAAAATCTATGTATGTCTTTAACCACTCTGATTCGTCAAACTGTAGTATTCGATGTATTTTTGTCACCTTTAACCCAAGCGTTTTATACAATTCTAAGTTTCTAAAATGCACGACATACTTTTCTTTATTTTTCAACGTCGTAACAAGCTTATTAACACTACAATTTCCTAAATTAAACTTTTGTTTTAAATTTTTACAATAGTCTGACAACCACTCATCTTTGATATTTAAACTTTCTGGAGCAAGAGGATAATCATTATGTAACTCATAAAGTTCTTCAGGATACTCAATATCACACTCAACAATGTAATTTGTTTTTCCTTTTTCAAACTTATCAACCCACTTGAAGTTGCCAGTAGGTAACGGTTGGCACATAGCCCATCCGTACAAGTTATTAGCATCTAAATATATTATGTACTTGCTTTCTTTTTTCTTGTCATAGTCTTTCATATATTTGTTATTAGCTTTTGAATATCTATTTGCAATATAACTCGTACCGCCTCTTAATCCTTTTTCTACAAACAAATATTGATCAATATCAGTTATTAAGTCAAGTTGAATACCAGTCATCTTGAGGCACCCATCCCAGGCTAACCCAGGACTACTGAAGTAATGGCAAGGATCTAATTTGTAATACTCGATACACATTTTTCTAAAGTTTTCAAAAACATCTGTCAGCAGCAGCACATCAGTCTTAAGATACAGATCATGATATTCTCCCATATTTTTAATCTTAAATGTTTTCCATATTTTTCTAGCGTGTTCATAATCTGCATCTGAAATATGTTCATCATTTAATTGAGAATAAAAGCTATCTTTGCCAGGTAACTTAGTATCCCCGAAGCGTTCAAAACTGTTCATGTAATCATAAGGATAAACGCCTTTTCTTTTTAGCAAGTCTAACCTTTTACCGCTATATTCTTGAGATATGTATTGAAACGACGGAACGTTTTTTACTAGATTAACTTATGATTGAGACATAAACTGAAAACTATCGATAAATACTAAACTTTTTCCTAACATGAAAGCCATATACTTTTCCATGTTATTCGGTATAACATTTATGTTTTGTTTAAACTTTCCGATGTGTTGCATTATGAAGTGAGAATCATATCCTCTCAAGTTATGAAACACAACAGGTATTTTTCTAGTCAGCCTGAAATTAATATTACATATGTCATGAGCGCTTCCTCTGTACTTTCCAGTTATATGACAATGATCTCTAACTTTTCTAACGGAGTTTTCATATGCTACTGTACGACCTGGGTCATCTTTTTTAAGAGTTATTGAAAAACCATTACCACAAATATGACATGATTTAGATTTTTTGAATCTAGCTTCTTCTTCCTGCGACATTACTAGATCTTTTTTAAAGTTTGTATTCATAGTTTTTTTGCACCACTTTTCTTCTTCTATCATTTTTTCCAAAAACTTGTAAACAGCATTTGGACCTCTATACGTTACAACTGGTTTTGAATATTGATCATCATAACAACAAACAACCTTATACCCATAACTGCAATCAGTATGCTTTTGATATGCTTCCGTATGTGATTTTTTAGGATTGTTTGATATTGAAGAAATACTTTCAGTTACGGCTTCAAAATCCGCATATATAACAAACGGAACCATTAGCTGTCTGTCGTAGTTTTTAAACTTAACTTTTTCATCTATGTTTGGCATTTTTATCGCTTGTTTTCCGTTAAGTGAAAGGCAATCAGGTCTATGTTTTTTTAACACCCTTTCGAATTTAAAGCACTGCAGGCATGTTTTACAAAACCATTTTTTTCCCTCGTATGCTGTTTGACTAAACATCAGTCTATTAAAATCTGTTATCCACACGTAATGATTTTTTTCTTCTTCTGTGATTAAAAGTAGATCAACATATTCTTTTGCTTTATGTTTTGACACATACAAAGGATATACTTGACTATCCTCATATCCAAATATGTTAAAACAAATGTTGTTTTGTTTTTCTATTTTTGGGATTTGTTTGATAGTAACAGGAAATGTAATTCCTTTGTAATCAAGATCACCAATATGATTTTTGTACTTTGTTATTCTTTGAGGATTTTTTTTAACAGGAAATGTGCAAGCCAAATGGCACCATCTGAAGCATTCGTTATCTTTTTCATTTTTTATATTTATTAAACCTTTTCTAGCATGTGAAAGTTCTTTTGGTAACTCTAAATAATAGCTACCCCGCAAAGGCTTATACTTTATTCTATTTATGTAATGTGTATCTACTGATTCGATTTGCCAACCACTTCCCAACTGAATCCAATTTCCAATTCTATTTATAATTTCTTCCTGTGCTTTGTCTAATGCTTCTGATATTTGATTTTTGTTTAATATTATTACAGCCTTTGAGGCAAAGTAAGCTGTTTTAAATTTAACAATAAAATCTCCATCTTCTGTTGGTACTCCTTTTACAAAAGTAACTTTTAGGCTTATGCTTAATTTAAATCCGCCTGTTTTTTTTAGTTCTGCTTTAAGAAATTTTATAACGCTTGGTTGTGTTTTTTGCAGTTGAGTGAGCGGGTCGTCGTTATCAATAATATCTACTTTAAAAACCTTGCTATACTGTTTTGGGGATGTTTCAATTTCTCGGATACTCGTTATATAATATTACATGAGATTATTTCTTTAAGCCCCTATTAATTAATTAATTAATTTAAAGTAAAATATTTATTCCCCGGTTAGATTATATTTTTTTTTTATTTATCCGTACCTCACCAGCTAGCCAGCAAATCATCCGTACATAATAATTTTAATTCCTTTGTCTAACAAAATGCTGCAGTAAGCAATAAAAGAATCTTTGTATAAAGTTGGATGGCGACTGGTTGCCTCTGAAATTTGTTTTTTGCACAAAGAACGTAGTTTGTTTATATCTCCTTTTTTTATTTTCCATGACAGTTTTAGTTGTTTTACCATTGTTATGATTCTTTCTGTTAAATCTTGAAAGTTTGAAAAAATTAAAAGCGCTGCATCTAATTTACTCGCATCTTCAAAATCAACCCTTTGAGCATATATCATTTGATCTTCCTTAAAGTTTTTGATTTCAATTTCTACTTGTTCCATTTATATAATTACATAAGATAATATTTGTTTAAGCCTGTATTTAAATATATAATTCTATATTATAATATAATGAATTGCAAATATTGTGAAAGAGTTTTAGATATTATTGATCCTCCTGGGGTGTGTACAGATTGCATCTTATTTCGCACGACAAAAAAGCTTTGTAAATATTGTACCAGGACCAAACTGTGTTACAAGTGTACATACGCATGTGTGAATTGCAACGATACTTGTGAAGTTTTCGATAACGAGCGTGTTTGCCTTAATTGTGGTACCCACAATGGTTATAATCTTATCACAGGTTACAACTACAGCCAAAAGAAAACTATTTACCACAGGAAGTACCATTTAGATAAATACTTGGTAGCATTTGATTTGTCTTCTAAAAATAGGCAAAGATTTGAAGATTTGTTTTACAAAATTGTAAAGATTTTAGATAAAATAGAAGGCCGAAAAAGATCAATTAAATTTGAATACATTTTTCAGAAAATATTTAAAATATTAAAAATAGAAAAAGAAACAAAACTGATTAAAACAAAATCAACCAGAGAAAAGTACGATAGGATATGGAAACAAGTCAGAAAAGAATTACGGCTTAATACCATGACCGTTTAACTTGAATCTTTTCATATGCATTTCCAGAGGTTCTGTAAAGTTATCATTCTTTTGAATCTCTAATATTTTATTAAAGACAATCCTAATTACCTCTTCATCATTTTCTAGTCCTATTGTTGTTTGGACATATGATAGAAGTTGTTTAAAACTTCTATGATGTGTTTTTAACAAAGTCTTTTTTTCTGCTATTCTTGTTTTACTCACTAAGACAGCAACTACTGGAGGAACTGCACCAACTGCGGCTACAAAAACAGGAATTGCTGGAACCAATGCCAATACGGCAGTACAACCAATTATCCCACTGGCAATCTGTAATGTTGTGTTTATAATACCGCACAATTTATAACTGCATCTGTATGCAGCCACAAGTCGCGTCAAGTGATCAATTAATTCTTCTTTGGTTTTCATGTATAATTACAGTTAGACAATAATTTAATTGAGATATTTAGAAAATAGTTGTTCGTGTTCTTTGGGTGATATTTTACCTATTTTTAATAATTCATCGATTATGCTAATACCTTTATTTATTATCTGTGGACTATTATTTCCTGATTCAATACTCCCACATACTAACTCCAGAGCATTAACCAAATCATCAGGACTATTGTAATATTCAACACAACCTCCTAAAATCTTTTTGAACTTTGAAGAACCTTTATGAATTGGTAAACCAGACAATTCTGTTAGTTTCTTAAAAGCATTCTGAGACAGCTTTTCCATTGTTGTAACGCTTTGTTATCAAGTCTATGAAATCATCATCTACTTTCATATCTAGCACAACTGCTTCTCCCAGCTTGGCAATAAGTTTGTGATGACCAACAAGCTTAGGTAAATCAATTTGTAACATTCCATAGCGACCATCTTTGTCGACTTTGTAGGAATTTTTATTCTGTTGTAATCCTTGGCCAAAGACGGGAGCATGCTGTTCCATACTTTTAACTCTGCCTCTGTAATGATTTAATACATCAGTCTTTCTTTGCAAAACATCGTAATTTTTTTTAAGGTCGTCCATCTGCTTAGTACATGTTACTTTATTCATTTGTTTTGTTAGAGAAGCTTTAGAATTTCCGATACGCGCGATTTGCCTACTAACATCACCAATTGCTTGATCTCTATCACCTGTAATTAGTTTTGATGGCATTGGCAAGTTATACTCATTAAGCACATCTGCATCCAAACCAGCATCTAAGTCAATATCATGCACCGGTTTGGGTTCCTTAGGCCTCGCGGCAGGTTCTTCTCCCCATTCTTCTTCTTCTATTTCTTCATCCTCAGGATCAATTGATGTACGTTTTTGTTTGATTTTTTCATATAATTCTTCCGTGGGTTTTGGCCTAGGCTCTCTTTCCGGAGTTTTTCTTAATTTTGTTCCAGACTTTATTGCCTGCTCTAGTTCCTCTCTGTAACTAGTCGGCGATGGTTTAGGATCTGCGGTTTTCTTGGCAGCTGTTTTTTTAAAAGCGTGTGGCGTTGGTGGCGGTGGCGGTGGCGGCGGTGGTGGGGGTGGTGGTGCTATAGCTCCACGGTCAGGCGGGGCAACTAATTGCGGACGTATTGCCTCAGGAAGAAGAGCCAACTGTTGACGTATTTCCGGAAGGGTAATCAAATGTTCAGCCAGCCGCCTTGTTTGCTCTGTTATTTCGCTAGTTACAGGTTTAAATACTTCTGCGTATAAATCACGACTAGCTCCTTTTTCTAGTCTTTTTCGGGTAACTCTATTTTCGTATTCTTTAACAAGCTCACTCGCTTTTCGCTTTTTATCTGCTAATTCTTTCCATTTTAACAAAGACATGTATAATATAAGGTTAGATTAAATTAAGATAAATTAGAATAAGTTAAGACAAGTATTATCTAAGTATTATTATAATGCAAATTCCGAACTATGATATGAAAACAGAAAACGGTAATTTTAAACAGATATGGAACTTTATGCCAGACTGTTGTTTTAGAATGTTAATTTGTGGTAATTCAGGATCTGGCAAGACGAACACATTAGTTCATATGTTATTAAAACCTTTAGTTTACTATGACAAGATTTACTTGTTTGCTAAAAACTTGGAGCAGTCCAAGTATCAGGTCTTGTCGCAAAAACTGGAAAAGATAGCAAAAAAGAATAAAATTCCAGTTGAAGATATATTAGAATGTTCAAATGATGAAGTTATCCCTGTGAATGATTTGGATTCAGATAATCAGAAGATAGCTATTTTTGACGATTATGTTTGCGAGCGTAACCAAAACGATATAATTAATTATTTCATCCAGGGAAGACATAAAAATTGTTGCGTAATTTACTTGTCAGAATCTTATTATAAAACTCCCAAAGACATTCGTTTGAACTGTTCTCATTACATCTTCTTCGCGACTCCGGTTAATCGTGAGCTTGGTATGCTTTCTAGAGAACAAGATGTCAGCAAAGAGCAGTATAAAAAAGCAACTGACAAGCAGTATGACTTTCTGTATCTGGACAAGCCTAGGAAGTTAGTAAAACGTAACTTCATCGGTGATTTATAACAGAGATCGAAGATTTAATCTAATCATATTATTTATAATGGGGCTTTTTAATGATCTTGGTGAGGAAGTTACTACTGGCAGTGCCAATATAACAAATTTTGGTATTGTGCTGTCTGAGTATGTAAAACAAAAACATTTGGTTAATTATCTTAACAAAGGCAGAAACCAGGAAAATGTTTTGAGAAGTGAGCTTAACATGAATAATAATAAAATTATCAATATTGGTAATCCAGAAAAAGCAGATGATGCAGCAACAAAGCAATTTACTGTAAGAAGAGTAGCAAAAATCATACGTGATTATAATATTGATAAAATTCCAGATATGATGAAAGATTTGACAACAGGTGTTGATGATAAACTAAGTCAAATACAAACAAAGTTACAAGCAAACCGCGAGAAAATGCTTGAAATTCAAAACGGATTGAAAGATGAAATAAAACTTCTAGGTGATGCTTTGAAAGAGTTAGAAAAGAAAGAAGATGCATTGGAAGATAGTGAAAACTACAAGAAATTAAGTAAACAAATAAGAGCTGGTGTTCAAAATATTAATGCACGGATTGGGGAAATCAATACACAAATGGTTGACAATAATGAACTTGAAACTGCTATTGCTGATGCTTCGAAACAAATGAGAACTGCTTTTACTACTGAAATAACTCAAATTAAAATATTAAATCAACAGATAAACGCCAACGTTGCTGATATCAACAAAGAATTTGAAGACATCAAAAAGAAAATGATTGATGGTCAGTCGCTGGAGACTGCTCTGAACAAACTGGTTGACACTGATCAACTTGAAACTGCTATTGATGATGCTTCAAAGCAATTGAAAGCTACTCAGGATGAAAGAAACACAGCTTTTGATGGTGAAATAGCTTCATTAAAACAGTTTAATCAAAAGTCTGGTAGTAGACACACAGCAATTATTGGTATAATTGATGGGTTAAGAGTAAAAGTAGAAGATTTAAGTCGGACATTACTGCTTGAATATACAATAGATGATGGCATCAGCATCATGCTAGATGATTCTAGAAATGTTGTATCATATCCGACACGAAAACCACTTGAAAGAACCAAACGTGGTGGGTTTCTCCAGGCGTTTACTTCTATAACCAATCCACTTATAAAAAGTGAAGAATATGCTACAGAATATCCCAGTGGTGGTAGACGTCCCGGCGGTGCAATAATTGTAAAACCCGGGCGCTATGTAGTTGAAGCAGACCTTATATATACAGTTACAAATACAAATATTGGTCTTGAATATTTTAATTTGTTTAGTCTAAGTGCCAGTGAGTCAACTTCTCAACCAAAAATAGAAAATGGCAAACGAATACTGAAAGGAACATTTGAAGCATTTCTTCCGAAATCTCATTTTTGGGTTATCTTCCTAACCACAGAATCTCATGCTAAACAAGTTTTCAATTTTGAAAAATCAAGTTTTAAGCTGTATTACAAAGGTGATTAATTTTATCCATTCTATATTATATGGAACAAAAAATTGTATTATCATCGGAGAAAGCGTCAATAATTAATAGCTCGAACACACCGAGTAATTTTACAACTGTGTTTGACAGACCATTAATATTAGGCAGAAACAAACAGTATGGTATTGGACTCGATAAGATTAATTCCATGACTTACTCGTGGTATAATATTAGTGAAGATTTTAATAACAAAGTGATAAGGTATCACAATGGAACAGATTGGAAAAGTATTATTTTTACAAATGGAAATTACAGTTATGCTGATATCGATAATTACATCAAAGAAACATTGTCTGTAAACAATGATTTAACTGATGACTCACCTGTCCCGATAAGAATTGAGTTTGATTTATCAAGTTTCAAATGCTTGGTTACCATCCATAATAATTTCATGCTTGATTTAAGAGAAACAAACTTTCATGTCTTGATCGGGTTTGACAAAGATGCGGTTATTAGAGAAACTAAATTTGGAACTGTGACACCGAACATAACAAATTCTATCGATACATTGTATATCCACTGTGATTTGATAAGTAATTCTATTGTTGATGGATCATACGGGGATGTTATTTATGAAATAAGTACAGCTGATCTTACAAGATCATATCCTTTCAAAGATGAACCGATAAGAGTCGGGTTCTGTGAGGTAAACAAAACGATCATTAACAGTATTAATATTTACATTACCGATTTCTCTGGCAAGATTATTAATCTTAATGGCGTACACACATCATTTCGATTTGTTTTGAAGGAATTAATGTAACATAAGTTATATGGTATGTTTAAAAAAAGTTTATGACACTAGCACAGGAACATATAATCAAGTTGATCGATTAACTGGGGCAGGTATATTTGACATTCTTTCAAAAGTCGGATCAAAGATATTCAGCGAGTCTGTGAAAACAGCAGGCAAGAAAGCATTAGAAACTGCTGGTAAACAAATCATAGAAAGCGGTTCTAAAAACTTGGAGATGAAGTAGGAAAAATGGCTGCTGATAAATTAGTTTCAGTTATTAAACCTAAACCAAAAGGTGAGATGATTTTAAAAGAACTTACAAAGGCTGCTACAAAAGATGTAGCTAAAGTTGCGGCTGATGATATAATTGAAGAAGATGTAAATGCAAAAATTAACAGATTACTATCCGGAAGGGGAATTCATACAAGAATTAATCGATTAATTAATAAAAAATAATCTAATTACTAGTATACATAGATGTTTCGAAGTGATCAATATAATAATAGATATGAACATGTACCTACTCAGTTAGATACCCCAATAACACAACCAGGAAATAATACTAGACAAATGAAAAGTGGCTACCAATTTACAATGAATGATAGAAGTTCTTACTTCGATTGGTATAACGCATATTTCGAAATCAGTTTTCAAGTAAACAAACTTGCTGATGGAGCCAATTTCGCAGACGCCGACAGAATTGCTTTAATTAACGATGCAGCTTCATTGATTGATCATATGCAAGTAAAGCAAAATGGAAAAACAGTTTACGATGGAAATAATCTTCACAGATTTGTTAATATCAAAAGCTTGCTTGAAATTTCTGATGACTATGCAAAGACAACCGGAACAAACGAATACTTTTATTTAGATAATACGACTGCTGCAGAATCTCGAGATGATCAAGCTGGTTATAACCTGGGATTTACTACTCGCCATGCTTTAATCATAACTAATCAAAAAGTTGACTCTATAATCCCATTAAATAAATATTCCTTCTTTGGAGGTTTGGAAACAAACATGCTTCCTCCTGGTCAAATTCAAATCAGCTTGCAACTGACAGATGATAATGTACTAATTTTCAAATCAAGTGGTGATGACGGGCGAGTAATTATTAATAAATTAGTTTTGTGGATACCCAAAATGATATTTAACTCAGTTGGTTTAAGTTATGTAATGACAAATCATATGATATCAACAAGATGGACTTACCTCTGTGAAATGATACAAGTGAGCGGAAGTTCTGAAGCAACTGAATCCGCATTTAGAATAACGGCTGGTGTTAAAAATCCCAAACATGTGTTTGTTTATTTGCAAAGGTCAGACAAGAGTTCTTCTCAAACACAAAATCCTCACCTTTTGGATACGTTTAAGGTAAATGCTGCTAATACTAAATGCTATTTACAATCAGCTAGATTGGAAGTTGGAAATGGAGTTTATTATCCAGAAACCGAATATAGTTATGCTAATATCATAAGAATATTCAGAGATGTTATTAATTATTCTTACAAGCAAAATGATAAAAACACCGGAACTTTACTCAATGTAGGTAATTTTAAAAATCTCTTCGGAATGATATATTTCAATTTGAGTTACAAGGGAAATGAGGTCAGTGTTGATCCAAAACAACTAAATTTGAGATATAAACTAAATATACCTCCTGCTGCTCCATATAAAGTTTATGCTCTGGTTCTCTATGAAGTAGATGTTGTTATTGATACTGTTGGAAATGAACTAGTTATTGTTTAATCTAACTTATAATATATGACTTACGTAAATTTTTCAGTAAATTTAACAGATGGTCAAAAACAAAGTCTGGCAAAAGCATATGAAAACAAAAGTGAATTAACACTCAGGTTAAAAAATAACCAACTAACTGGGAATTTTCCTTTGCTGCTAACAGCTACTCAAATTAACAATATTAACAAAGCTAAATCTGATGGACGGGGATTAGACATAAATATATCAAAATCGCAAATGAGATCTCAGTCTAAAAATGGAGGCTTTTTAGGCGCATTAGCTGGTTTGTTAACTAAAACAATTTTACCAACAGTTGCTAAATTTGCTCCAAAGATATTAGGACCTCTAGCAACAGGAGCACTTAGTGGTCTGGCAAGTACTGGAATTGGTAAAATATTTGGAAATGGAATGGTAACTGTTCCTGCTGATAAAAAACAAACACTTCTAAAATCAAAGAAATTAACAGCTGCGCAAAGAAAGAAGATAGCAAAGTCAAAAGGTCACTGCCCCGTTAAACTAACTAAAAAACAACAGCAGGACGGAGGATTTCTTGGAATGCTTGCATCATTAGGAATTCCATTGATTGGATCTCTTATTAGTGGTTTGACTGGAAAAGGTTTGCAAGTAGATAGAAGAGGATACGGTTTACAAGTAGACTCACAAATTAGGCCATATAGAAGTATTCCATTTATAAAAAAAAATTAAATTTTAAAAATGAACCTATCTCTAACTTAGATATAACAAAATGGGTTAAGCAGCTAGGTATACAAAAATTCAGGGGAGTGTTTAGCAAGAACAAATTACCAACAAAACAAAATAAACAAGAATGTGGTATTATTAATCTTGATGATTATATTGGACCTGGTACACACTGGACTTGTTACTATGATAATTATTACTTCGATCCGTTTGGCTTGAGCCCACCAAAAGAAGTTTTAGCGTACATACCTGATATAAAATACAACACCATCCAATATCAAGATAAAACAAGTGTCCTTTGCGGATATTTCTGTTTGTACTTTATCAAAAAGTTGCAAGAAGGAAATAGTGTGTACAATATTCTTTACAAATTATTAAAGCCATACAAACCAGTAGAAAATGAAAACATCATAACATCATATTTTGTAAACGAAGTTTAATCTAATCATATTATATATGAGTTACTGTATAAAAGAAAAAAAGGTTACTGAAAATATTAATCCTCAGTATGTGTTAGCCAAAAATGGTAGAAAAATGTTAAGAGCAACTTGTGCATCTTGCGGTATTACTAAAACAAAGTTTGTTAAAAACACAGAAGGTGGAAATATTGATATTCATAAAGCTTTGCTCCCTTTGCTACCCAAAAAGGGGCTTACTCTTCCTGGTTATAAATATTGCGGTCCTGGTAATCCACTTGATAGTGGAGAGCCGGTAAATGAGTTAGATGCTGTTTGCAAAGATCATGATTATTGTTATGACGAAAATCCTAGTAATAAATCAATGTGTGATAAAAACATGCTTGCTGGTTTGAAATCTAGTAAGTCTAAAACTATCGGAGAAAAGATCGCTAAGAATTTGTTAGTCAAGCCTGTGATTAGTGCTAAATACAAACTTGGTCTTGGAAACTCAAAAAACTAGAAAAGGCGTTGAAATGGACTGACAAGTTAGCAGATGAACTTCATAAGCCTATACGAAGAAAGTTCACTCAACGCCGTGTGATTGTTAATGAAATTGATAAAATATGGTCTGCTGATTTGGTTGATATGCAATCGTTTTCAAAGTACAATAAAGGTACTAAATATTTGCTTACTGTTATTGATGTGTTTAGCAAATATGCTTGGGTTGTACCCGTTCCAAATAAAACTGGTTTAGAAATTACCAAAGCGTTCCAACAAATAATGAGTACAGGAAGACAGTGTAAATTGTTGTGGGTTGATCAAGGTGTGGAGTTTTATAACAAGACGTTTAAGCAATTCCTTAGTGACAATAATATCGAAATGTATCACACTTTTAATTTCGGAAAAGCTGTAGTAATTGAACGATTTAACAGGACATTAAAAGAAAAGATGTGGAAATATTTTACAGCTAACAATACAAATACATATTTAGACATGCTTCAGGCGATGGTTGACAAGTATAATAATACAAAACATCGGAGTATTAAAATGACACCGACTGAAGCAAGTGATGAGAAAAATAAAGGAACAGTGTATTTCAACTTGTATGGAAAGATGAAAAGTACTAAGATTAAGCCAAAGTTTAAAATAGGGGATAATGTTAGAATTAGTAAATATAAAAGAACGTTTGAGAAAGGTTATACCCCAAATTGGACTGAAGAAATATTTGTTGTTGATGAAATTCAAAACACAAATCCTGTGACATACAAAATAAAAGATTTAAACAACGAAAACATTGACGGAAGCTTTTATGAATTAGAGATGATAAAAGCAAAGCAAGAGATATTCAGAATTGAAAAAGTTATACGACGTGATCACAAAAAGAAACAAGCGTTGATTAAATGGAAGGGTTACAATGAGGATTTTAATAGTTGGGTTCCATTTAAGGATATTGAAAATATTAAATAAGAGGTTTAAAAATAATTATATATACTATTATATAATGGAACAAGAAAGATTAGAAAAGGCTTGCAGAAAACTTAACAATTTAAAAGATAAATACAGAAGAGAATTGATGAGAGGTAAGCAACTCCAAGTAGAATATGAAGTAGTTCGTGATGATTTTATGGACACCAAAAAGAGCAAAGTCAACAAGCAAAAAAGATTGCTGGTTGAAATGGATAATTATGAACGTGAGCTGGATAGTAACAGAGAAGAGCTTCTTGAACTGAAATACAAAATAGCAAAGTGTAGGAAAATAAAATACTCCATGGTAAAAGATGATATGCAGAGCGATGATGAAGACTACTGCCCGGTTCCATCTGACTTTGCTTAATGAGTTGCAAATGTTATGTTATTAAAATGACAACCGGATTGATTAGTATCAATGAGAGTGGGGGTTTTGAGCGAGTTTCTTTTGGAAGGACCTCTCGAGTAGCTAATAGTATGCATCTGAGGCATCTGGCTCAGGTGTGACTTTATTTAAATAAAGGCATGCCTGGGTTCTAGCCTCAGATGAGCTATTGTTAGTTTCTTGAGTGAATCTTTTTCGGGAGATGGAAACTGTGCCCATACCGCTACTTTCTATACTACTAACATCACAGCAATTCACCGCGTACCGGGTAAGACTGGACTCCCCAGACCAATACTTCTTAAACTCATAAACAACAATGAGAAGTCCAAGCTGATGAAGGTTCGATCGAGCATGAAGTTGGCAAGCAAACGTCTCGTTGATGATGTCACCAGGCTAAATGTTACCCTTATGACCAGATTGAATGAGCACCCGAAGATGGACTCCGCCAGGTACTTCAATGGGTCAGTCTACGGCAAGACGAAAGACGAACAACGACATAAGTTTGACCTCTATGATGACATTGACTCTGTGATAGCCAAATAGACACTTGGAAACTGAACATAAACATTCTATGTATTCTATGTGAATGTTTAGTGTACTGTTTTTCTTTTTGTTTTTGATTTTTAATTGTGTAACTTCTATTGGATATAACATATATAAACAATTATTATATATGGATTACTAATGTGTATTTCTGGACTATCAGGACTACTGGATTTATTGTGACGATGTTTGTGTGAGAGTTTTTTTGAAATAGGACTACTTAATCACAGAAACTATAGTATAGACAGTTCCTGAACACTATTACAGTTTCTGTGTACCACAATACAAATGGAATTACCTGTTCTTACAAATAAGGCAATAGGACAAAGCATCCTGAAAGACATGTTTTGAAAGAAGGCAGTTATATATTATTTAAACAGCAGGTTCAGGTTGTCTAAATGGGCACAGCCTATAGTAAAAATGTATGGTGAGATTTCCCAATCCATTCCACAACGCAGTAGGAGGGGCATGCTGTAATGAGACCCTGGAACAATTGTTAACTGGATATCAGCTAATAATTGTTCCAGTCTCTCATTACAACCGCTTGTTGTATGTCCATCCTATAGAGTTGTGGGTTAAACTGGTCAACTCTTGATGAGCAGTATTCCCCATACATATGCAGCAGCAGCAGCAGTACAACATGTGCGTGCATACCACCACGTGCAAACAAGGACCTCGGAAAGTCTTGCATACATTCAAATAGTGATGGGACACCTAGGACTTTGTTATAAGGCCTGTTATAATAGATGACCCAGCTGTTTCTTTATAATTTCGGAATATTATCAAGTTATCTTGTGAAACATACTTTACACTGTACTTGCAGAAAGCCTAGATTTCCGTGTGTTGTAACATGCTGTGAATGCAGGGGAGTTGCACATAGCACGTATACCAGATTCAGAATGTTAACATACGTCAACAGTCGGCAGATGAAAACGAAGTATTCTGTTAGAGATGTGAATATCATAATTGTCTAATACCTCTTACAATTGTTTTGAGACGTATGTTATTCTCCAGACAGAGTTTTCTTTTAAAACTATTTTTACTTCTGAATTGCTTTTTTCTCAACCCTAAATCGAAATATCACTTCCCACGGCTCTGTTATTTGGCATCAGTTTATTTGCAATATCTTAATAAAAGATACTACAACCGCATATTGTGAATAAAATGCATATTGTGAGTTTGCGTTTATCAAAATCATTTAAAATAATTCTTCAATTTATATATAGATTACAAATACATGATATTCATTCAATCCTTTTTTTCATGATTTTTTTTCATACACGAACATAATAAGAAAACGTTAAAGACCTTCAGCTACCTTTCATTTCAAAAGAAATTATTTTTTAATAAATATTAAAAAAAAATATTTGCAGCTGTAGAAGCGTCTCTCGGTCATCACGCTCTGCGCATGCGCGGACTGACGTCATAAGATGATGTTAGAGTTGTGAAATGGTTTTGGCGCCATCTTTTTATAGGATATGACAAGAAGAGGCATGTTTCTGTATCGGATGCAAAGTTGTACAATGTTCTTCGAAAATTGCCAAAATTAATGCGTCAATTTTTAATATTTAAAACAATGATTCCAGGTTTTAGCGATTTGTTTTTCAAATTTACATGTTTTTGCCGAAAAGTAATGTGTTAAGCTACCGTTTAAGAAAAATTAAAAAAAATTCCATTTTTTAGCAAGTTTTGTTCAAGTGTGGATGTTTTTAACCAAAAATAATGTGTTAAGCTACCGTTTCAGAAAAACTATCCATGGCTATTTCTTTTTTACTAAGATATGTCTAAAAGGTGGTAGCATATTTAAAATTTGCCATTCTTACGGATGGCGGGAGGTGTACAGTACTGGTTCTACCCAGGAAAACTAGGTGGTTTGCCTCCACACAAAACAAAATCGACAGACATAAATTATATAACCTGACATGTGTTGAAAATGACGTAAAACAGCATACAAACAAACAAACAAATTAAAATCTGCCAGCTGAGTTGGTACCGAAAAGTTGAGTAGCCCATGGTCTAAGAGGAGCTGCGTCTTGTTACAAGGGTGAATATACATGTAAGGCTTAACAAGGTATGCACTGAGTATAACATGTTTAGTAGGAAGAATTGATGGTAAAAATGTGGGAAACCGTGTCTGGTAATAACAAACGTTCGAGGCGTCTACTTATAAACCCATTTATGTGTCCGTGACAACTTGGTTTCTCAATACTGTTTAAACCCCTACGACTCTATTTATTATTTAAACTTTGTTTCCAGTTCATACCCAGATATATAACTATTTTCTCCGTCAGTTATTGTACGCTTGCGTAAAACTTTCCGTGTGCATACTTGTGACAATTGTTTCAACATTCGCAATATATCTAGCATCTGTACAATATATCTAGCATCTGTACAATATCGTAGTATAAAGGTTGAACGGTCTCTAAATTACCACTAATATATATCCATTATTGATGATTATGCTGGCATAAAGATGAGTGAACTTATGATTTTGACATTAACATTTTCCACCAGGATCCCAAATTTGATATTTGTTCAAGTTAAGTAGTTTAAAATATGTCCTATTTAAGTAATGTATGTACAAATTATAGAGCCTAGTGTTGTCATTATACCCTTGTAGCATTACGGAGGTTATACGGGGTTTATACAAACTTCAACTGCAAGTTTTAGAATATAGAACGTCTGTGTAAAATAAATGAACATCTTTTTCAGTTAAGTACATGCATTTCCATTTAAGTTTTAACACTCGCAATTAATAAACTAACTGCCATTTTCGCTTACGAACGACACATCGTTTTACGGGTGATGTAACATGTCGTTAAAATACGATTAAAACATCGTTTTCGAGTGCCTTTTTAATTATTGACATAATTCAAAAATGTGCTGCTAATCCTTTGATTAGATGAGAGTAACAGATCGTTTTACGAGTGATGTGAGTAACAAACACATCAAGGGCAAGAAAAAAAAGAGTTTAATATACATAATTATCACATACCATGCGGCGTGGGAGTGTAATAACACCATTCAATATTTTCTATATTCCACTTGTGGTATAACATAGCGTTAATGACGTCATGGAGGTGACGTTAATGTACATTTTCTGACGTAATGTGACGTTAAAAGTTATGTAATAAATAGAATCTCACATTCGTTCTCATTTATTATTGAATTTATAAACCGAGTTGGCAAAATGATATAATGCGAGCATTCATTATGGAATAATGCTCGCATTATATCATTTTGCCAACTCGTTTAAATTCAATAATGAATGAGTACTCGTGTAAGATCCTCTATATATAGGTATGTAATTAACATAAAAACTACATGACCTACTTCCGGTCTTATGTCAATTTTTTTTTAATTGATTCGCACCAACAGCTAAGGTCATAAGTATGGCGTCTTTCCAGCTTCCATTAGTGGAGGTATACGCCAGGTGTTCAGGGCAATTTTCTTTGAATTTAACGTTTTAAGCAACACAGTTGCCTTGTGTTTTAGAAAAAGAGCAGGCATTTATATACTGCTATCTGACCACTTCAATAACCTCGACGTAACAGAGTATAAAACTACGATATGTTCCTTAATTCTCTAACATCCACCACTTCACCACCAGTCACTGAAGTAAAGTTCAATAAATTTGACAAGTAACCACCACGATGATGAAGATTTTGGTACTGCTGGTTGTCACAGTTGGGATAAGTCAGGTAAGAATTCTTGTTCACCAAATGTGCTTGCTCTTTTTTCTTTATTATATTCAATTTAGTAGTTTAATTAGTATTTTTTTCTACATATTGCTCATGTCACAGAATTGATATTTTTAACTGCATAAAACACTGTTAATGTCACCACTTTCTATTTAATTTATCATTTTCCCTTTAACTATTTTGTACACTACCATTATGTAAGAAATACATGCATTTGTGAAGTGACCGAAACGCAGCCATTTGCTCCCTATCTTACATGTATGTTCTCATATTTTTCTCATATTAAAGAGACACTAGACAATCTCGAAGTGTTTGTCAAGCACAGAAATTAGCGTATCAATTTATTTATCCAGTATCAGTTTGACTTTAAACCTGCTTGCATATAAGTAAATAACATTTTGAGTTTTCTTTTTTTCGTCCTACATTGTAACAAGAGTTTAAAGATATTATTGATGCATTATTATCAACGGTTAATATTTATGGGAAAAAAAATTGCTTTGTATTATTCCAACGATTGAACAAACGCAAATTAAGTAGAAAAACTAACGGGACAGCGTGAGTTTTAAAAAAAAATCAGGATTGCCACGAGTCACTTTGCAGATAACGGTTATATTCTCTAAAAGGGACACACGACACTCTTTATTTTTTAAAAACTCATGGCGTCCCGCTAGTTTATCTGCATAACTTGCATTTGTTCAATCATTAATAGTATTAAGCATTTTGTTTTTGCATATTATTAATTTTTGATATTATTGCACCAATAATATATTAAAACTTGTAGTATAATAAGACGAAATAGTGAATACTTAAAATTTGATTTATTAAAATGTAACAGGGATATATAAATCGAGACACCCATTTCATACCATTCAAGATTGCCGTGTGTCCCTTTAAAGAAAATAACCCGCCAAAATAACGGTAAAATTACACTAAAAACCCGTTTATCAAAACAAAATCCAGGGTTCGTATTCATAAAGCTTCCTGGCAATATCAAGTAACATTTTATCAATTTTGTAAACACCTTTTTCTGTCGATTTAAGAAGGGTTTTTTAATATTTCTAATAAGGTTATGGATAAATAAAATCTACAGTTAAATATTTTTATTACATTTCTATGCGTGAAAGATCGAGATTTCTTAGTGCAAGAATATTCATAATCGCTAAATATTAATAACTATTCAGAACACAATAATAACTAACGTTGCTAACTTAGAACACAATAATAACTAACGTTGCGACGTTGAGTCGTGACGTCAACAAAGTGTTGCTGACGTCGACGTCATCCGCCGATAACGTTCAATAAAGCGAATATTTGTTTGGAAAACGTAATTTAAAATGTAATAGATAGATTATTTAACTGCTGGTATCGATTATTGGGTAATCCTTCACTTGATGGTAGACGTGCTTTGTTTTTTCACTCACTCGCGTACGCTCGTTCGTGAAAAAAACCACACGTCTACCACTCGTGAAGGATTTCCATATAATCGATCCCAGCAGTTAAATAATCTCTATATCTTAAAATAGATGGTTTGTAGTATCCCTGAGAGGTTAATAAGAAGATTTAAAGAAATGTAAAAATCTTAAATGTTGACTTAAGTATGATTTTCCACTTAAGCTTTATGAATACAGGCCCAGGTATTCAGGTCATATAATAATATATATGAAAGTATAGGATGTTCACGGGTATTCACAACCAATCTCATTAAAATCAAATCCTAATTACGCTTTGATACTCTCCGCCATAGTAGTGTAGAGTATCGTAGCGTGATAAAGGGTTTGATTTTAATGAGATTGATTCACAACATGTGTCAGTTAATTTATACCTCGTTTTCAGTAGGGTTTAGGAACGAACATGTATATTTTGTAAAATGTGGCTGTTGTTGGCGAAATAGCAACTTTAACGATGCAGACAGCTGTATATTTATATTAACCGAACACAAAACGCCTAATTCGTATTTTTTCAAATAACAGTTAACTGAAACAACTATGTGCAACCAAAGTCAGCCATTGATAGCACGTGTTTCGGTGTCGTCTGCTTGATATGACGTACAACATTTACTGGGAAATAAAGTTACAAAATCCAAAAGAGTCGTGTAAATGAGCATTCGCGTATAATATAATTAAACGAATATATCAATTTGAAATCAATTATTGGATTGTGTCCAATCATTAATTTAGTTATAGAATTATTTGTTTAAGCAGTCTTCACCGTGCTACGACAAAGCAATCACATTCCTTGTTTGGCAGGAGGACTGTGTAGATTTTTTTTCTCAATTTATACCGTGTACCCTGGGCATTCTACATGTTCTGCAACTGGTTGCGCTTTAGAAATATAACTCTTACCTGGTAAACTATGACTAGTCCAAGCCCTTGAAGTACTCCCCGTTGAGATGAACACATTTTTGCAGACGTCTTATCCAATCTGAAAATGCCTTTTTATAGCCGTTTTTAGGTAAGGTAATGGTCCATTGAAATAGCGCTCTTTCGATGGCTGTGCGGGTCTCGAACCGAGGTCCTCTTAAGCACTGTTGGATGAGAGGATTTAACCAAACGTCACAGGGTGACAGATCTGGGCTATATGCAGGGTGTGGCGAAGTTTTAATTCCCTGTGTCTCCAAATAATGCTGTACGATGACAGACTTGTGCCACGGTACGTTGTCATGGAGCTCGGAGTAATGCCGAACGATATTAGGTCGAACTTTTTCGGCGTAGTACTTCCATGTGACTGTGGTGTGTTCAGCGACAAGAACACTAATGGTGAACCAATGCGTACAAAACACGTACTACGGACTTGGATCTCCGAGCTGTTTGTGGTCTTTCACCATTTCCCCAACCCATACTTTGTTATTCTCTTTAGCCGGGTTCAAAGAATGAAATACATGTTCATCACCCGTTACTGTTCCAAAACCCTGACACCATTTGTATCTTACTTCGCCATTACTCTTAATTCCACACTAATAAGTCAACAGTGAAAACCACACCTTATATATAATCTATATTACTTACCCTCCATGAAGCACACGTGCAACTCGAGTGTCAAACAATAGAAGAAAGATCTATTTTCCTGTATGCGTTAAATATTCACATTTGTTAAGAATGCACAAAGGTATGCGTTAATTATTCAAATCTGTTCAGAATGCACGAAGTTATCGAGCCAGTTGCAGAACTTTCAAAATGTCCCGCGTGCATGTCTTTTTAAAAAATGAAAAACAAAAAATGCATGTCTTTTTAACGGTCTGAATTTTGTGCGTTAATTTGTGTTAGCGGAATGGTTCAAGACAATGTTCGATTGTAAAAAACACATGTATACCTCAATCAAATAGAAAAAAAAGAACCATTTTTCAAGGCTTTTCGATTACATTCGATGTTTGATACTAGTGGACAATTGCATCAACTGAATTCTATCAACTGTCAATGGAATCATAATTAACCAAGCATCAGTGTGACATTTTATTTTATGCTAAGCAGTGAAATAGTGGATTTTAGCAATGAAATAAAGTGCGAAATATAGAGTTTTATTTTTTCCCTGCCGGAACTACCTTTTTTCAAAGCTACTTTTTCCGAAAGTTGCCGGAACTACCTTTTTTTCAAAGCTACTTTTTCCGAAAGTTGCTATACAGGTTATATCATTGGGTTGGAAATAACATAACTAAGAAAATGAGTTGTAGATTATTGAAATCGGTTAAGTAGTTTAGAAGTTATGGGGAATTAAAAACAACAATTTTATCATACGTAAAGCTACACAATCTCTATATCAATCGATTTCTTCTGTATTTATCGGGTATTTAACCGAGCACATAGCGCAAGAAATCATTTACTGTATAGACATCGACCAGTGCACATCGTACCTACTATACACAGGTAACAGTATTTTTTTATAAAAAAAAGTCGAGGCTCGAACACACGACCTTCTGATTTCAAGTCAGGTGCTCTATCCACTAAACTCTACTTGAGAAAATAGTATACTAACTACCATTTATTATGAGGCAAAATAACAACATATTTGAACGCAACTCAAGATGGATCAATAAATATATAGTCCATCTTGTCGCACGTGTCAATTAACATTGCCTGGTGTAATACTGTATGTTACCAATAGGAAACTAATACTTCGCCTCAAAACAACCATACATGTTATTTAGCGCGTGATGAGTTTGTGTGTGCGCGCTAGTTATTACGTAATGCCTATTTAGTGTTGAAAATGCTACACCATACCAATAAATAGTCGTGGTCTAGTGGTTCAGCGTACATCCTTCAAAACTTAAAGTGCAAGGCTGTGGTTTAAATCCAGTTCCGGTAAACTACTTTTTATCACATAATCTGAAGCCGTATATTTATCGGTTACCTGTACGGAGGCTCAATAAAAATGTGAAATTTTAGTAGTAGTATAAGGTTTTATTTTTCCTCGCCGTTGGCAACTAGGCCTTTTGGCGAGGTTTTCAATAGTAGTTTATTTATAATAATCTTAGTAGTTTAAATAATGTTACTAATACTTATCAATCACGCACGGATGGCAGGATCCAAGCAGACGCAAGACATGGCAATAGATGGTTTGCAGGGACACAAGAAGATTAACTTGGCAGAGGCTGAGTGATGGGGACACAGGTGGAATAAGCTCATGTTCGTCTATTTTATATATAAAATTCAATCGAGGATTATAAATAATAATTTTCTTTTCCAGCGCCAGCGCGTCACCATTTCTTAAAAATAATTTAACTTAATATGTACATATATACATAATCCATGTTGTGTCTGCTTCATGCTCCCTTCCAAAGGGAATGGACTCTTATAATTATAAGCATATAATGTTAAAAAAGAAATCGTTAAAATGTCCAGTGTTGTTAGTAAGACATCACTCCAAATCTCTCAATATAAAATAATTCAGAATGAGATTTACGCTTATGAGAGCAAAAACGTTAAATGGAGTGTGTCCCTCCGCCAAAGCCAAGGGGAGGCCACACTGGGGAGGGCATGAAGCAGAGGTATACATAGGTTTTACATGTTAATATTATGTACCCCGTTATGCCGATGTGTGCGTCAGATCAAACTAAAAATAGCATCTTCCCAGCTGTTGATATAAAATCAATGTGAAGTAATAAGCATATATAAAACTAAATAGGACAGCCAGGAATTTCTATTAACATATAAAACAACCAAATATTAAAATCACACACCGGGGCTGGTGGGGTCATACAAAGTAGTGTTACATGGAATTATACGACATAAGGGAGTGGGAGTGGATGGAGTGGGGGGAAATATGTAACTTAGTAATATTATTGTTTATAAGATAAACATTTAGGACATTTTTAGGACATACTTAATATTTAATAAGCATCTCCATGACACCAAAAGTATAGGGTTGACCCCACACTCATCCTGTCATGGAGTCCTATCAAAAGGCAGCTAGACATGTCCACGACGCCATGAGGTAGGGCAGTCCCCACACTCACTTAGTCATGGCGCATTATATATATAAAAGTATGTGATTGGTCCTGGACCGTTGTGCCTGCGTTGTCATCAGAATCAAAAATCGCCCAAACGCGTCCACCGGATCAGTCCCATATTATAACTGTATCAATTAAGTAGTTTATAATATTCATATGAAGAATAACGTACGTCTCTGTGTTGACTACCACCCAGAGAGCCAGTACAACGACCGTCTAACCAGGTGGCAGTCAGTATTGAGTATGACCCAAATTTCGTCTACTATATAAGTAGACTATGTTATTCTTAAGAAGTTTATATATTATGTTGTTACTTACGTAGACTAATAAGTAATCATATGACGTTTATATAATGTTAAATATTATACTGAATAAACGAATTTAAATCAAACCATCAGTGTTTTCGAGCCCAGCAGACAAAACATACAAGCTAATCCACTGGGCCGTCCAACATTGTAGTTTAGTCTAAATCTTCTTTTCAAATTGTGTGCCCAGGATGAAAGAACTGAGAGCGCTAAATACTTGAACTCTATGTTTTTTGATAGGATCTAAAATGTTAGTTAAATTAAAGGGTAATGATAAGTTTAGCAATTTTAATTTTAAGATATCTCTCTGTATTTCAAACTGACTACAATCTAGTAAATAATGTTCCGTAGTAAAATGGACTAGGCAGTTAGGACAATCCTTATGAAGGTCGTTAATTATGTGGCTGCCTAAACTAGCCGGTAATAGATTGTACCCCATTTGTAGTCTTGTAATTACTTTATCAATAAGCCTATTGGTAGAAAATGGTTCCTGAATTTTGAAGTTTGTTTTAAGTCTAGAGAAAGTATGGAACTTGTTAATTTGATTAGTTAAATAATGATCTACTTTGTTGTTTATTATTTTCCGAATTTGTGAGTAAATTTCAGTATGTCCTAAAGGGATTGGTTTGTCAACGGCAGTGGTGTCCAAGCTTGGTCGGCTTTTTCGTTACCGACTATACCAACATGAGCCGGGCACCACTCCAAGTTTACAGAAAGTTTTAAAATATGGCAATCATTTAATTTATATAGAATATTTGTCAGAAGATCAGGGCGAGTTCTACTCGTTCTGTCTTTAATAGCCATAAGACTTGAAAGCGAGTCTGAGAAAATAACTGAGAATGGAGGCTTGTATTTAATAATCCATTTAAGGGCTCTGTCTATAGCGACTAGCTCCGCGGTAAAAATTGAGAGACCGTCAGAGATTCTAGTAATTTTAGTAATATCTTTTGTTGGTATAACAAAGGCTGATGCTACACGTCCTGAGACAGGATCTTTGGAACCATCTGTATAAATTTGTAAAAAGTTATTATATTTACTATCCTTATGTTGTAGGAAGTTCAGTTTAATTTCTGATGCTTCATCGTTTTTGTTTATTAAAGAGGAAAGGGAAATGTCTACATTAGGTTGAATTAGAGTCCATGGAGGGACCACTCCTACTGAAAAATCTGCAATTTGATATTGGTCTAGGTCATATTCCTCTATTAAATTATAAATGGTTGTGCCGAATGGCTTGTGAAATTTTACACAACGATTTCTTCTTATATGCCGACTTTTTGGGTATTGGTTGATTGGAAACTACTTCACACGTGTTTCATTCATATTCATGAGTTATTTAAGTCAAAGTTATCAAACTTCAATATAAAGTTTTCACACTTCTCGATGAAATAAAATCTGTTATTCATCCCAAAACATAAAATATCCTTTATTTATATACTCGGTAAAAAAAGTTTTGGACCAGGGTATATAAAGTCATATAAAAATAAAACTAGTCGACAGAATTTAAGTATCTTTTTTTAGTAACCAAGGTCTACCCTACCCGGTTAAATTTGGTATCAGAAACATTAAATTCCAAACCAGATTTGATTTTTAAAAAATATTGCGACACACAAAGGGTCTGTAAAAAATGTTGCAAAGTCCATTAAAAGTAACAGTTACGGACACATTCGAGTAACCAATAAAAAGATTATTATTTTTTCGCAAACTTTCATTGTAAACGATAATTATTGTTAATTGATGATCTATTGTGAATTATCAACTGAGATAATAAGGGTTATGGTCGAATGTCAAGGTTCAGCGATTATTGTACGGGTTCGAACACTGCCATGGTCCAAAACATTTTTTACAGAGTATATAATACACATTACATAATGTATTAGACTGGCGAATGTCGTTTGGCGGGCGGGCGGGCGGCGTCAAACTCATGGTTTCCGCTCAGTAACTTTTGTTAGGAGTGAGGTATTGCGACGGAAACTTGCTGGGTATGTAGCTTATATGGAAAGGAAGCTGGTGTCACTGGGGTCAAGGTCAATATCGCTGTTACTAAAAATAGAAAAAAAAGTTTCCGCTCAGTAACTGTTGTTAGAGTGAGCTATTGCGACAAAACTTGCTATGCAGGTAGCGTATATGGAAAGGAAGCTTGGGATTGCATTTAGGGTCAAGGTCAATATCGCCGTTACTAAAATAGAAAAATGGCTTCTGCTCAATAACGTTTTTTATATACAAAGGAATATTGGAATGAAACTTTGTAGAAAGTTTACAGAAAAACGTGTTTTCGTGGAATTGCCAAGTTTCTTGTTTTCTATTTGAAGTCCCCATCCCGCCATCAACAGTCAAATGTTACAACAGATGTACACTGTTTCTAAACTTACTGACGACGCGGTATATATATTTACATATTTTGAGCATCCAAACTCTATAGACACGATATAAACGGCTTTAACAGGCTTTAACAAGCCAGGACAAACACCGGAATGTCGAATTAAGAGATAAAGTTTTGATAAACGGTTTGGTAGTGTAATTTTACCGTTATTTGGCGGGTTAGTTTCTTTAAAGTGGTGTGCCTTATTTGCCTGTATAGTAATAATCAGTATGTAAAACTCAGGGCCTAAACCTATATAACAGGGGCCGAAATTCGGCCTCTTCCCAATAACAAAATAACGCTATTTTTTTTTCTAATTCTGGGGGAAAACATTCCCAATCTGAGAAAGAAAAAAAAAGCTTGTATGTTAAAACAAATACTAAATAAAATACTTGATTAATATTAAACTTAAGGCATACATTTTAATAAAAGTTTTTCATTAAAAAAATCCATTCACTTGATGAACATTACATGCTTTTCCCCCCAAGTTTTACTATCTCGCGCTTCTTTTTTTCCCAAAATCAGCAGGCCTAGGCCTGTTCCCATTTTTTAAAAAAAAAAAGCCCTGTAACTATTTTTTACGAGTCAGGTATGCTCTTTGTCAAACTGGTCCACGGCATCTGACCAGTATAACTAAACACTAAAATAATAATGGGTTGTTATACGGTATGGAAATTGCGAACAATTAGCCATTTTTAATTGAACCACTTTAGCCTAATTGCGTTCCTGACATTTGTATTGTGGCAAGTTATCCACTTGTATTGTGGCAAGTTATCCACTTGTATTGTGGCAAGTTATCCATTTAAAGCGGATGAAGCCTCACAGCCAAACTATCTTTATTATTGAGAGTTTTTAAAGGTAATAATGCATTATATGACCAGTAAAGGATTTTAAATTGCAGTGATTTTCGTTACTTTAAATGATATTTATCAGTATGCCATATATGGTAATTTAGAACTATGACATCATAATTCTCAAAATAGCGGCTCCCATATCCGTTTTAGAACAACCTTCCAATGGTCACAATGTTATCTTTATTATCAGATGTTGATCATTCTTCCATCTTCTTCCAGGCTTTTCCAAACTCTAAATAAAACTGACTGTTTGGTTGTATGCCTACGTTCCCTTTAAATAAATATCTCATGACGGACCGATATGATATAAGTAATGTCGCCATATGATGAGTGCTGATGGATGCTGGGTGCTGATGGGTCCTCTATATGTACGTACGGCCTGTTGTGGGGAAATGTTCCAAGTCAATGTCGGGCCGCCGGTTACTTCCGATATTGGACCGATAACGTTGCCTTTGTTGGGCCATTAGCGGACTACCATGTTTCTATTTGCGTTTCAGGGTTGTAGAATATCTCTGGACTGTGATGACAAAGAAGGAAGAAGTTTGTGTTTCGAACAAACATGCAGGCGTGATGTGCCGTGTAACAAGGACAACGATTGCTTCTTCTATGGTAACGTATTTGCTCCGAATAAAGGAGACGCGTCCACATTCTGCTCAAAACCCTTTTTATTGTTTCGTACATTATGTTATATCACTTTAGAAATCCGTAGCCACAGTTACTCTGGAGGAAACTTAGATACGCCCAATTGTCCACGTGTATACGAGTCATACCAAAGTATTGAAGTAAACCAGTAATCCAGACTCACGGTGCCGCTTCCCCGCATTCACCAAATTATAAACCATGGAGGAAAAGTGCGGCCGGTACGGGACTCGAACCCGTGACCCCTCGTTTACAGTGCGAGTGATCTACCAGCTGAGCTTACCGGGACACCGGGCACCCAATTATCACCACAGTAGTGTCAAAGTCTGACAGAGCTGTCACTGAGATCCCTTTCAATTGTCATCCTATGTTATACCGACTACATCTATAACCATATGTATATAGACACTCAATCTCAACTAGTCTAGATACGAAGAATAACATTGGAATATTTAGACCTTTTAAATAACTGCCTTATTGTTGTTGACTTACGCAGGTGCTGCCGATGTGAGTCACAATACTCCCCACCCCAAGTGCTATGACAACAAGGCGGCGAGATCACCTCCTGGATACGGGGTGTGCATGCTCAAGGAATATGCAGGCAAGTCACAATGTACTCGTTAAGTTAGTAGTGAGTCACAGTGTATAGTTTCGGGCACCAACAAGGTCACCTCGTGCATGTCAGTCAAAGTGTACTATGTTTCGGGTACACCTGGGTGAACACAGACAGATAAGACGCGCCCACAAAAAGGCGTGCTTCCAGTATTTGTGTCAATTTGCAACTACTACTTTTTATTCCCAGATCTAGTTTTCTTTGTTTATAACTTTTATCCCCCAAAAATCATATTTAGCATGTGATTTCAGTCCTCATTTAGCACTGATTTCAAATGAGGGCTGGATTTATATACTGAAAAAATAAAGTTTAGCAAGCCCTTATGCACTGGACCACCATTAATTTCCCATAGACTTACATTATAGCCTAAAATGGTGTCACACATGCCATCATACTCCTTCATACTTGAAACTGTCAGTAAACCATCTTCAAAGTCAGCACAACACAGACATAGCAAAAAATCAATCTCCATTTCGGCTTTCAACTTCAGAATTTTGCTCAAAGTGAAAGTAGGTATCGATTATGACGAATTCAGGTCAAATCTGACGAAGAACACAAACAAATCTTACCTCACAAAAAGTAGTGTCATTCACTTGCCTCAGCTGATTAACCTGATTCTTGCAGCAAAATATCTGGGAATCTACTCTCTACACACAAATATTAATCTACACTACCTGTGGACGTGCATCCATTCACACAGCATCTCAAATAACACTACTGTCAACTGTATATGGGACTACCATTTTGACCCCCTGGTTCCCAGTTCAAGTCCATCTAGCTTAAAAAAATGTAATGTTATTTTATATTGTGAAGTATTTTAAACCATCTTAGGTTGATCTTTTTCCCTTACTTTTTGTATTCCAATGTAAGTATCAGTTATCTACCATTTAATTAAAACATACTACATGTATTTCACATTTAAAAAATACAAATAAGGTAAAGAGCAGGATTAAACATTACATAATAACTGTTATGGGTCTGAAGTTATAAAAACCACTAAAACAATCGACAGTTTCCTTGCCATTATAAAGATATAGGGAACCAAAGTTTACCATTTATGAAATTACCTCCCTTTACATCGAAATAAGAGCGGAATTATGTCTGTAAAACATGCAGATTAACACATGTTGCTATTGATTTCGCATATTTATTTTGAGACTTATTCCCTTAATATGACTGATAATTATATAAGTTATATTGCCCATGACCGCTTCTACACATATCCTAGAATCTGGTTTAATAAATGTTGCAGGTAACCTGGCCAGAATTCCAGGCGGAGATGCAGTAGACGTGAAACAAAGTCGGGATCTTCTACAGGAATGGTTTGCAAAATAGAGTTGCTATTGATGCCATCTGTGTACATGACCGGATGACTTTACATTTCATAATTTGACGAGGATGATACTCTGTTGTGAAGTTCCAAAAAATTTAATGTGCGAGAAAATACCAAAGTTGATCGTTTATGAGATGTATTTTTAAAAAAAATCCATGATGACAAAGGCATGTGATTACTATTTAAAATGATCGGTCATTAAAATTGTTGAAAATTTAAAACTTGTATTTAGTTTCCTATATCTGAAATGGAAATTCCTTGTTTCTACTACATAATTTATGTTTGAATGGTGTTTTACGTCCTATTTAGCACATGTTAGGCCATATATGACAGTCACATTTTTTTTGTGGTAGAGGCACCCCACCCCATTTCCCCCCCGAGTAGAAGTACTGTATACCTACACCACTTTCTCACTACAAGTCAAGCATCCAGATTCGAACCAGCAGTGGCGAGAGGCTAGAAAGTCGGATGCAGAAGCTATTTTTTTTAAATTTTGCCCCATATATAATCATAGTGCTAAAGCGCATGAACTCTCAGTATCAGTCCCAGCCCATCAGACCCAAATGCGTACATACATGTAATACTGAAACTTTCCAGTCATCCATCTGGTATTTCTGTCTCAATTTCTATGGGTAAGACACTGCGGAACAGAGAATTGATCGTTATAGATATTTACAAACGACCGAGTACCAGTTGATAAATCTACCTCTCGAATTTAACAAAAGCATATGTTAGGATTAAAATCACTTCAAGATATTTTATAATGGGGAAAAATAATAAATGTAACGCAATATTTAAGGATGATTCTTGAAAATGCTGCAAAACAGCAGCATTTTCAATTTTTATTCATTCCTTATAATACATTTTTATTGCTTTATTCATTTGCAATAGCATGTTTGTAAGTTCATGCAATTTAACATTTTTTTTCCATAATTGTTATCTAATTCTGAAAATATCAGAAATAAACATACTGAAAGACTTAACAGTGTTGACTTTTGATCAACAGCATTCGTAAATAAGATTCTAAAACATTTGTCAATGCAAATAAGAGCATAAAACTACCACTGTTACAAAACGTTCACCAACAGGAAAATATACATAAGGTGAATGAGAAGCAGCAGTGAGAGTTTTATTCTGCCATATTTACCATTGTTTTATGTTTCGAATGAACATAGCAAAACAACATACCGTAACATTAAATAATAACCATGGCACCACGGTAAAGTAGCATTCATCATCCTTTCCCCACCTCCACTCAGAAAGTATTACCAAGAATATCATGATTTCCCCACCTCTACCCATAAAATGTGTTACCCCCGACATCATTATTTTCCCACCCCTACCCATAAAAGTATTACCCCGACATTATTTTTTCCCCAACCCCACCGAAAAAAGTATAACCGCGACATCATCTATTCCCCGACCACCATCCAATAAGGTATCGGACATCATAATTTCCCCACCCACACCCACAAAAGTTTCATCCCGAATAGTGGTAACAATGAGTCTGTCATTGCACCGTTATTAATATGCCCATTTACACTGAAGGCATTTGAAAAACCAGTTTCACAAGTAATGGTTTTTCAGAAATTATTGAGCCTCAGAATTGATCGAGCCCAATAAAACAGATGTAGATTAAAGTTACATCAGGGTGTAAATGCCCTACACGTGTGATGTGGTACAGCTGCTTTACCATGGCTATAGAAGCTTAACACAAGAATCTTTTCAATATATCGGTAATACCAAATTCATCAGATTATATAATACTGACTTTTGTATTAAACTTCCATTGTTTGTAGGCTTAAGCATGTTTCTATTGAATGGGGTAATGCCTCTTTTATAGAAACATGCTTAATGCCAGTTATATATGTTTATAAGCATTTATGGTCCTTACTGACATCTCCATACAAATACATCCGACACATTATCTTTAAAGGCAAACTTATCAAAACTGTTTTGTCAGCAACTTGATGTCTGGTAAATACTTTGCTTTATGATACATTGGAATAGTCCTTATTCAGACTCTTCAAGTTGGGTTTTCCCAGTCACATGATGTAGGTGCAAACATCACTCCTCTATATTTCACGTGCAGTAAATGTCGATAAATGTAGTTGCTATTAAGTTTTCCCCAGACACACCGTTTGCCTCCATTGCTATTTTTTCAATTGTTTGTTTTTGTTTTCAATCGTTTGGTTTCGTCGAAGGTTTTAAATATAGAGCAGATGTGTTCTAAATATAGAGCAGACGTGTTCTAAATATCGAATTGAATTGAATTGGGGTTTTAAGGCACACCAACACATGAAAAGGTTATATATCACCTAACGGGCATGAACATGCCAGGCTCATCTTCCATGTACAGCAGATGTGTTCTAAATATAGAGCAGATTTGTTCTAAATATAGAGCAGACATGTTTTAAATATAGAAGTGTTCTAAATATAGAGCAGACGTGTTCGTACCTACATTACAAAACCGGTAAGCCTCACTGTACGAGAGTTCTGGAGTACCAGAATGATGTTCCATGGAACAGTTGTGTTGCCTGCCAGGTGTTTATTTCAGAAAAAACAATCTTACTATAAAGTTAAGACATGTATTATGACAATTTTTTAATTGTTGAAATTTACGAAAAGGGCCATAACTCTGCAATGAATAATTGATACGGAATACAGTATAAAGTTTCAGGACCATGAGCTAGTCTAGGCTGCAGGCTGAAGTTTTATAAAAAGGGGCATAATTATGCCGAAACAAGTTAATTAGACGTCAATGGCTTTGACTTATTGATTAGGAAGAACTGTATTCAGTTTCATGACCATAGGTTAATATTTTGCCAAGTTATGAGCTAAATTAGGTTGCTGGTTCAAGTTTTATTTTAAGGGGCATAACTCTGTCAAAATGGAAGTCTTATTTATTGGACGTGTAAAGACATTTCTTGGGGAAAGATGAAAATGTGTGTGCAGTTTCATCAACATAGGTCAAATCCTTTTAAAGTTAGGTTGCAGATTAAACTAAAGGGTGACAGACGGAGGACTACGACGACAAAGTGCCCCAAAGTGTCTACCATGCTATGCAGGTGACACAATTACAAAACTAGTTCTATGTAATATGTTAACAACATAATGTATAACATTATAGCATCAAATACAGATGTATGCTGAAAAATCACCCATGTCCAACTACAAATTATATAAATCGAGTCGGACATAGATCTAATTCTTCTCGAGATGTCAATAACAACCCACCTAAAATAGTGATGTTTTTCTGTAAGGCCTTTCTAACGTGATATTGACATAGTCTTTAAGTCATAAATGGCAGTGAAATGTAATTTGGATTACCAAATGTACGAAAATAAAACACTTAAATAATCAAACCTTATTTTATGCACTAACACAAGATTTGTATGGACTAATACACAGACTGGATTACAACTCAGGTTACAAAGGCCTCAGAAACAGACACTAGTTTGTACATCTATTCACACAATATGTTACATTCTGCTAACTTGACACGGAGAACACAAAACACTCTTAATGAATAACAGTATCGACTACAAAATGTTGGAGGTCAACTAGGACTTCTGAAAATAGTCTACAGGCATAAACTTGACATTAGTACAGTGCCGCAACAACGCAACTTCCAGAGTAGAATTGAATTGAATTTGGTTTTAAGGCGCACCAACAAATGAAAGGTTATATGGCGCCTATCAGGCATGAGCATGGCCTAGGACTTTCTCACCCTGAACTGCAGAGTTGCTGCAAATTCTATTGTAGACGCTCCATTTACGCTGGAGCCACGTTTATTGTTTTTCTGCCACTGCTCTGTTGATGTGCACCTGAAACAATGCAGGGATCATGATGAAGACCTTTAATGAACATGAACAAAAAATGATAAAATGAAGATGAATTTCGGGGGATTCTACCCCTCTGCCTACCCCTCGAAAGGGATCTGCAGTGGCCCTATTCTTTGCCCCGTGACCCCCAGGAAACACACGGGGCGGTTTGGAGAACATTGGATCCTAACAATTACCAATGTAAGCATTTTTGAGTAGGACGGACGCACAAACAGGGGTAACACTACATGTATAGTCCCTTGCACCATTATTTGAATGGCCGGGAAATACAAAATGAGGTCATCTGAGCAACTTCTTATCAATAGCCAAAACAAAACAGCACAGAGATGAGAATAGATTAAAGCGGTTACACAAGAGAACTCTCACTATATACACTACTTATACGCAGAATACATAGGATATACATGAAGTATGAACCTCGTAAACATTCTCAATTATTATTACAAAATGCTTCATCAATGTTACTAGAAATAGGTGTTGCTATCACGCAACTATTACATCCAAAATATGTAAGAAGCAATTCCAATACCACAATAGACCAATTGATGTGCAGATAATTTTCACATTTAACATACTTTTAATTAACGCAAATATTTTACTAAAATACTATACAAGGGTCAGGGCACTAGTCAGCTTTTAGGGGCCTGGGGTCAGGGTCCTCAGAAAGAGGAATTTTGCATGATTTTCATAGCAAAGAAGAATTTCTATTCTATTTAAGTGGTACCGATAATTTTTAGACCGGATTTTAAACAGAAAAAGGGAAAATATACTTTTACGGGAGGGGAATGGGGCTATATTTTGGCTCCAAAAATGGCTGAACGAGTGCCCTGAGGATACACATTTAGATTGTTAGCGATTAAAGAGATACAGCTGTTAGTGTCAGACTTCCTTTGCACATTTCAGACGTTAGAAAAAAATGGGGTTAAACATAGGCACTGGTTTGCAATGAATTCAATTGTTTGCATGCAAGGCAAAAATCTGTTTTATTAATATTACGGCAAAAAATCTGTTTAATATCTGATGTCTTTATGAAGGGTAATCATCAGAGACAATTCAACGGTCACCATATACACCATACCTGTGGAATGCCCTGATCAAGTCCTTGACATGTATCCATGTAGATATTTAACTTAAACTTTCACGCTTATAAATAATTCTTTCGTTTCGTCTTTCTCTCATATCTTTCTTTCATTCAATCTCTCTCCCATAAATGCTTACTTATTTCTCTCATATCTTCCTTTCATTCAGTCTCTCTTTCTCCCATATATGCTTACTTAGTGAGAAAACCTGGTTTCCGAACAACTAATACAACCAAAGTTGTAAACTTGAATGAACAAGGTCGAGTAACAAATATTTCACTGTCATACAGCACCATCGGAGTTTTTTTAATGACCTCCATTTATAATTACCGGTATTTACATAATAAAGTGTTTAATGAAATTAACACGAGATTTCATCACAAGAACAATACATAAAACCAGTTTTTAGTAATAAAAATTATATTAAAAAAACAAGACACCCATTTGGGCTTGAAGAACTCACCCGATAGTTATACATCAACGGACTGGTGGGCCCAGTCGGGGACATTATTAGTGACCACTTGGTATTCATTTCCTTTTAAAAATGCTTCCTATATAATATTACTTGACCTTCTCATTAGGGAATTGACCTGTATAAATTTCAACGATTCTGAATGTTAATAAATGCAACTGGCCAAGCAGTTTCTGAGAACAAGTTTAAATTTTTCCAGGTCTCGCTATAGAAAATAACATACCAAAATCTGTTCAAATTTTTGAGAAGCTTTTAAAGGGCTACTCAGAAATGGTGGCCATCTTGATGACCATGACCTAATTGTGAAAAAGTGATACTCTATGTAAATTTTGGTTAAAAATGGCCAACTAGTTTGTGACAAGAAGTCGTTTCAAGCAAATATTTAGTAACAACAACGGGCAAAGAGCGGTCACAATAGCTTAACTGAGCCTTCGACTCAGAAGAGCTGATAACGAACATGTCATGAACACAAATAAAAACTTATCTTGAATAAAACAGTGGAAATTTGAGCAGTATTTTTTTTAATATCCCTAACTACAGAACCAGTTTGTCTGCAGCGTTTTTTATCATTTGATATCGGACTCCGTCAACCACCCTTTTCCACCCAAGAGTACTATGTCCTGTATGAGTTAATAGACATATATATTGCAACAAATTGCATAAAACAGACGTAACCCTCAGTAATATACACACTATACTTCGCCACTAACTTTGGCGATGACATTATTTTCCTATCTCACAAAATGCTAAAATGGGCACTTACTTGAGATGAGACTCGCCAAATAGACTGCATTTATTCTAATGACACTAATTGGATACGGATTGTGTGAGGAGTGAATCCCCACTATAACACAAGAGCACCGCCTAGAGGGCATATACACCCGTACTTGGCAAGGTTAAGTTCCATTTTCAAAGGGAGGTAATTAAAAATATGAATCAGGGAGTTACAGGCCTTTACAATATTCACTGGATCATGTTGAAGATGTAAATTTTCTTTGTTTTACACCCAATACTTTGAACGTTATTAGCCACAACCACTTTTCAAGGGGAATAATTCAAACAAGAAATGCTCCCCAAATGTATCCAAACTTATCATATAGCCTTGTATCACCCAGCAGTTTTCAATTTGCAGTTCTATTAGTAGTGAAAGATCTAACTATAAAATTACAAAGGGCAATAATTCTAATTTGAATGACGACAGAGTTACAGTCTGTACTTTATCTCATTGCCCTTTAACTGTGTGAGTTGCAGTCCCATCAGCAGTTTTGAAGATATGCTCCGACGAAGCGGCAACTATATGCTCGCCCTTCAAATATGAACCAGACAGTTATGGGCCTTTAACAGATGTATTCATCATTGGAACATATACTGAAGATATTTTGAAAGTTTTATTGCTGTAGACCTCATACTTTAAAAGTTATTAAGACACAATCAGTTGTGAGGTAGAAGTTAATGGACAGACAGACGGACAACGCCCCGGGGGTATAAAATTACTGTGTTAAAAGAATAAATACAGCATACTTTAAGAGAACACTAGAGAATTCTGTATATTATCTTTCTCCCTATTTTCTCCCACATCCTAATAAGAATTCCTTTCTTTCCATCTTTCGTATAAATTATGCTTGCTTGTTTCATCCTCCCGTACATCATACTGGAATCAGAATAACTATTTACAGTCTATGAACACTTCTTCCATAGCATTACAGAAGTACACATCTTTTTGCAAATAGAAAATTTAAAAATAAAATTATGCAGGAACAGTCAATCTATACTTCCGTGTAAATTTCACACATTTGTTCATGATTTTGCCAACAATATCGCAATCCGAGGAGAAGAGCTTGACTTAAAAAATATTACGAGCATTCTATTGGTTCAAAATCAGGTCAATTTAAAAGTTTTTAATTTTGCAATTAAACTACTGCTTGCCAGGGCCTTGTCCCAGAACTGTGTTTGTTATCAAAGATGGACCCAGGTAAAGGACAAAAGCAACAGCTAAGTCTCGCCTGGTATGCCGATGACAAAAACAGACTGGTTGTAAACTGAATATAAGGTCATGTGACACAAACAGACTGGTTGTACACTGAACATAAGGTCATGTGACACAAACAGACTGGTTGTACACTGAACATAAGGTCATGTGACACAAACACTGAACATAAGGTCATGTGACACAGACTGGTTGTACACTGAATATAAGGTCATGTGACACAGACAGACTGGTTGTACACTGAATATAAGGTGTTAACGGTCTAAAAACTAATAACATGCTATTAATCTCTCCATATATAGGAAGAACTATTAAACTAGCTGTTTTGTTTGCATAATGTTTAGAAACTTGCTGTACTGGGTGAATTCTCAGTGGTGGTTTAAATAATACACATGAGAAGACGTTTAAACACGAGGAATGTTCCATGACGGTATATAGCACCACAACCTACACCATTCACATAACACGCCAGATTACACACTGGTTAATTATCAAAGGAAACTAACATATGACTGGAATTTCAACCATTACTGGAATAGGTTATCAAATATGTCACAGTGTTAATCAGTCAAAAATAAAATATGAGAAAAAATCCTTAATAAAAACACATTCCGTAGAATATAATAATGTTTTATTTTGTACAACAGCAATGGTATGAAATACGAAAATGAAACAAAATTTCAGAAAGAACCAATAGAGAGACTAGTAACAGAGAAGACCACGAGCACAATATTTATTTTCTTGTGCCACGAATGGAATAATTTGTTAACTAAACTGGGCCTAGCTCATCATCGATTCCTGGCCACTCCAAAATGGAAACTTATTTTATTATAAAGACAGGCGATAAAACAGTTTTTCTTCCTCAGAATCAGCAACAATAAGATCTCATTGTGTACAAAATAACTATTAACCAATGTCACTGCAGAGGACTTCACTTGATAAATATTTCCAGAATATTTTGACCAAGGTTTCCCATTTAGGATGCTTGAAACCAGACGTTAATAAGAGGCCCAAGAGGGACTGAAAACGCTCTAACATGGTTAACGTGACTTTCAACAATTTAGGAAGTGACATATTTTATTCTGCCAATCTAAATTAGTAACACGAGTAACCAAGTATCAAATGCAAAATAGGTACCACGGAAAAATATCTTCTTTTTAAAAAAATAATATCAATTTCCCTTCGTTTTCAACTTTTTTTGTCCCTCACTTCTGGGATATTTGGACAAGACAACCTGACAAAACACCTTTACCACTGACCTTGTGACACCAACCAAGTGACCTTGACCACGTGACCTTGAGCATGAAACAATACACTATGCACAAAACAACCGTTGTTTCAAGTTTGGTGAAAGCGGTCACGGTGGCCCAATGGTTAGACCAGTCCAACCCGGATCACACTTGCCTCTCACAAACATGAAGCAGGCGGTCCCAAGCACGTTAAAATCATAGCGGATAATGTTTCTGGATTCCTACTCGAAATGAATTCACTAAAACTAAAATCAAAACGCTTTATTCTTTCTCCCGTTTCACATGACTCGGTCATCAAGGTATGGCATAAATACACCTCACTCGACAGACACATCAGAATTAGAGAAAGCATAAACCACTTAATTGCACATTTTCTTCTGTGTCGAGTTATCAAACATTAAAGAATACACAATTACAATGATGAGGGAGTCAACAACACTATTTTATATCAACATGATCCGACACAATACCATGTCATCATGTCGGCGTCGTTAGAGTAGTTTCCCTTGCTGTAAGGATGATCTGAGTCATCTCCCTCTACATCCTGCGACTGGCTGCCTTCCTGGGAATCGGGATATTCACCCCACAATGGCGGCAACGAATAATTGCCATCCAAACTTTCGGTTGCGTGTAACTCACTGTTACCGTTTTCATCCAGCAAATCTGCACTATCTGATCTAGTGTCTAGAGATAATTCTGAGCTACCACCGTTAAAATGATTCATTACGGAGAGATCGGACCCACACATTGACTCGGTACTGTCATCTGAGTAATCACCCTTTATAGAACCATTAGACTGGTTCACACTTGACAAAACCACGACTGGGTCACTACACACATTGTGTGATGTGTGAACTAGGTCTGTGTTAGTATGCACATCTACCACCCTGGCAACCACAACATCAGTATCTAGTCAGAATTTGAATCCCTCCTGTGGCACAGTGGATGTAGGGTCAAACTGGTAACCTTCAGAGCCAACCTCGGGTATAAGTTGTGGATCTTCTTCAGCCTGAAATTCAAATTCATCTGATTAAATATGTTAACTAGAATTGAACTGGGTTTTAAGGCGCACCAACACATGATATATGGCGCCTGGTTATATGGCGCCTAACAGGCATGAACATGCCAGGCTCATCCTCCATGTACATCGAGATAAAATATGGAAAATGGGCCTAGAACCTTCTCACCATGAACTGCAGAGTTGCTGCAAATTCTATTGTAGACACTATTTACGCAGGAGCCACGATTATTGTTTTTCTGCCACTGCTCTTTTGATGCGAGCAAGATGGCACCTGAAACAATGCAGGGATCATGATGAAGACCTTTAATGAACATGAACAAAACATGATAAAATGAACATGAATTTGGGAGAATTCTACCCCTCTGCCTACCCCTCCAAAGGGATCTGCAGTGGCCCTATTCTTTGCCCCGTGACCAAACGAGGCCCCAGGTAACCAACTAGAGCTGTAATATGAAGACTTCACATTAACGTCGTGTACCCCTGCCCTGACCCCCACCGCCAAGATTCACACACCATCACCATATGTCTCCCCTACACTGCTTTGACACAAACAAAAAGAATTTGATTACCTCCATCTTTCAAGATCGAAATCTGAGAGACAGCTAAATACAAAACTAAGGCCAAAAAAAAGTTTTCTATTGCATGCTCTAAAAAAATAGGTTAGGTAGGTAGGCATTTTCTTTCCTTTTTTTTTGGAGCAAGATATTGTGAGGTATCACATGAATTTATCTCATAAACCCCATACAAGTTGACTATACAACTGAAAGTTTCTCTGTGCTGTCATTTTACCTCGATATATTGTGATAAATCATTGTTCAGAACAAATTTAATTTTTTTTTTTCCATAAAAAGTTTTATGGTCGGCCCCTTAAAAATAGTGTCGGTCGGGACACCGGAAACACAGGTTGTTTTTTTTTGGCCTAAACGTAAAATTAACAGTAAACCTACCCTTTTTTTTTCTCCAGAAAAACATGTCTCCTCCCACTGCACAACCTTGTTAAGGCGACTGACAGTGGATAGGGTGCATTACAACACATCTAGCTGAAGCCTCATACCAACTTTTCCCAAAACCCATTTATTTGTTGACCTTTGATCTACCTACTGACCATCAAAATCAGACATGGACAACTAGACATTATACAGATGCTAGGTAGTTTTGTCAAAATCCACAAAGCTGTTGAGAAGGCGTAGCGCAGACAAGATTTGTGATCGGCAGACAGGACAGAAATGCAAAAAAACACATGATATATCTCCCCTACCACTTCGAGGGCGGAGACATAATAACCTGTAAAACATCGGGTCAATGTAACTTGTGGAACTGCCCTGACCTTACTGTGTTTACACGTACTATATTTAGATACAAGCTCACTGAATGACTTTTTTGATTACATAGTGCTATATCTAGATCTGCTCAGTATAGGCCATTCCTACAATCTCTCCTTGCCCTGGCAGGGAATATTGTGTCTTAAGTGTTATGTCACATGTAGACCTGTACAATATGTAGTAACTAGATACTTACATCACCGGAGAAATAATGATCTATAATTTCATACGCCAGTTTGTAGATTTCTTCGTTTTCATGATTCTGTAAATTTTCTATTTTATCTAAACCTGGAAAGAAGAGAAATGGTTGTAAGTCCCTGAACAAAAAGTTCTGTTTTTCCTTCTACCATACTGATGAATATCAGAATGATGAGAAATAAAATAAACGGAATAATAAATACTGGTCAATATGCGAGGGTCATTAAATGACATCCAAATCACTCTAAAACTATGACCCTCTACAAGGCTCAAAGTTAGCGACAATTTGGAACGGCAACATTTTGCCAGTAGCATTTTTTGTAACTGGCAAAACGAAAAAATCACTTGCAATTTCTACGGTTGTGTGTGTGTGAGTAAGTACAAATATGTAACAAATATGTAACAAATAAGTAAAAAGTACATGATGATTCATCATAACATTAAAAACTAGATTTCATATGTGTCATACAAATAAGAGACATATTAGGAAAACTTAAAAATATTAAAACACCATTTATATGAAAGCATATGTTTCAAAAAAAGGCAGACATGGTATTCTAAATTAAACACATAAGGTATTTTGATGCACTTGCACATTTTTGCCAGTACTTGAAAAGTTTTACTGGCATTCTGAAAATATCACTTGCATTTTGCCAGTACGCCAGCTTATATTTGAGCCCAGCTCCAGGCAGTGCCAAATTTTACCCTAGGGTCTTCATTTTAACAAACTTGGTCGAGGAATATTTGCTTATGATACATGCAATATGACCTGTATGAATACTGGCTTCAGAGAAGAATTTTCAAGTTTTTCTTTATCAGTGTTTTTTTCCTTATATAAGCGTTACCGAAAAACAGAACCATTCCCAATGGTAAAAAGTATGTTTTTTCCCTAACTGGAGATTCAATATTTTTTACCTTTTTTTTAATATTTAGAATCTATTAGGTGAGATTATTGAAATACTTCAATGGAATGTATACGTGGTAAAGTGTTTGAAAACAAATTAAGCGTACAACATCGCTTTTGTTTGATAGTGAAAATTCACAATTTAAGGCAAAACAACGCAAATTTTCCCAATTGAATGGGTACCGGTACCATTCCCAAAAGGGTGAACAAAATCGTTGTTTATAAAAGTCTTAATATGTAAATCATACAAAATCTTTATATAAACAATTTTGACATCATTTCAATTAAACAAACTTGATAGTCTAGTAGTTAGTGGTGCAACGAGGCATCAACTTGTCGATGTATCATGGTAGTGGCCATCTGGACAGCAATGCCTTGATGCCAAACTGAACTATCGTTAGCAATCGCCAATAGTATGATGAACTATCGAATCTTTTCGATAGTTAACGATTAGAAATAGTCTTATTGATCTGCATAAATTTGAGTCATTCGCAACATTCAGTAGCTTACCCCACCCATACAAACAAAGCAAGTGCGAGTGATGTCATAACAGGTAGAGGGTAGGTCTAATCTGTTTGAGAGCATGGTACCGAATAGTCAATTCCGACTTTTTGTTCGTAATATTAAATATATGTATTTTAACATGTCCAAGTCTGTTTTTACAGATAAATTACGACTTGCATACATGTATATACCAATATACATATATATTTTAATATGTCCTAGTTTGTTTTTAAAGATAAATTACGACTTGCATACATGTAAATACCAATAATTAATAGATGTGCTTTCCGATAAAATTTGTAAGCATGACAATTACAGTATAACTTTTTTGCATTTGGTTCGTTATTAGACCAAACCAACATGGCAACAGCCATCAAATGTGTGCGCAACAAAATGGCAAAATCTAATGTTTGGCAGCCCTTCGGCTTTGTTAAAGATGATGCAGATTGTACAAGGTTGTTTTAAAACAGTGGCAATACTATCAATTTGTAAGCTCATATGAGAAGGAAGCATGCATCTGTTTCGATGTGCTATACATGTTCTTTTAACTAGCAATTAAAAGGCACAAATGCTGTTAAAAGTTTGCGATACTATCATGATATTATCTCACTATTGCAATGTAGCAATTGAGAGTTTTTCAACTATGGCATTACTGGTGATAGTCACCCTTACTATATAAAGAAATGTCATAATCTGCTGTGGTTTTTGGGAAGATTTTTAAGGTTTTGTCCATTTAGATTAACGGTAGCCATCTTGGATGTCGCCCTGACTTCATTTTATTAGAATACCTAAGGCTCACCCTTGTGAAGTTTGATCAAAATCATTCCTGCGGTTTATGAGAAGTCCGTTACGATGACGATGGAGTGGTTACAATAGGTCACTTCACAAAAAGTGGTTACAATAGGTCACTTCACAAAAAGTGGTTACAATAGGTCACTTTGCAGGTTTGGACTATTCCATTAAAACATACATAGGACCAAAGGGAGGCACTTTAGAAACTGAACACCCACACCTAGATGCAAGACTGAGTTTGAAGAAAAAAATTAATGAAAATAGGGTTCACCCACAGATATTTAATAAATTGCCTTCCTGGGGTCCTGGGTATGTTTCAAAGGAACAGTCCTGAGAAAAATGATGTCACTGAAAACACCTACCTCCACACTCTTCAATTAACTGACATATACTTTCGTTATCTTCCCCGGCCATTTTTAATATATTGTTTATTCCGTCTAACACGACATTGACTACTTGTGTGTCTTTCACACTGAGGAGCGAACAGAAGGGAGGTATAACCCCAGACTGCACTACATATTCAACCTGAAATGGAAACAATAAGCTCGCATAAAAATAAAAAACAAGTTTTTAGTGCTCATTTAGTCAGTCTACTTCGTCTTCAGTCTCGAGGTATGGTCTCTGTACTTATGACAGAGAAAAATTACATAATTTATTTCGAGTTTCGTTTTCAAACTGTTCAGTCCTATATGGACAGGTTGTCACGGCAGATAAGATGACATGATAGTATAAATATGGTATTAAGTAGACATGTATTCTAAATGAGGTGCCTAAGTTTTAATGTCCCTATCCCGCCATCAATAGGCAAATTGTACAATAGATGTACACTGTATCTAAACCTCCTGATGAGGTATATATATATATTAACTTACACATTTTGAGAATCTAAACTCTATAGATACAATATAAATGGCTTTCAAAAGCCAAAACTGGAGTGTTGAATTCAGCGTTACCAACTAGTGTATTTAAAGGACCCATGGATAAACCTGCACTTTTAATTGGCAAATATACATTATTATATGACCTGAACACCTCGATAAAAAGTTTTGATAAAAGGCTTTGATGTAAAATTTTGGCATTATCTGGTGGGTTATTCAATATTTAAATTTGAAACGGCAAAACAAGAGAGAACACTGACAGTGGACACAAAAATCCAAGATATTTCAAACCTTTTAACATATTAAACTATTATATATGCTTTATTTTTTTTGTTTTAATATAAAATCTGCAAAAAGGGTTACCTGCTCCTTTTTGCCACTAATTGTTAAATTGCTTATTGCCCATGCTGCCTCTTTTTGTGTTTGGAAATCACCCTGAAATTTGAACAATAATCATGTTAATATTTCTTTTACATCGATTGCAAAACAAGTTCTTGCAACTGATATTAATCGCTCTCGATGTCATGTTTGTACAGGAGGTACGTCTTCTTGTGTTTCTATTTTATTTACAACAATGAAGACGGGTTGCTTTACAGGTAAATTTGATAAGTTTCTCAAGAAATGGACCTTCTCTAAATCAATGGAACAAATTAACTAAATACTTTATCACAAATTCTCGAGAACAATCTATATCGTGAATACTATGAAAACAAGTTATTTTCGCGAAAATCATAAAACAATTTACCTTCGTAAATACTATGAAAACAAGTTACATTTGCGATTACTAGTCTACGCCAGCTTAAATTTACTATGAAAACAAGTTTATATATTCACGACAACTAAGAAAACAATACTGTCAATTCTCACAAAAAGATCTTACATTGCATATGACTTTCGTTTACGACAGACAAAATGCCAACTTATAAACAATACTACCTTTGCGAGATGATGTATAATAAGGGGAATGAGCCCTGCGTCTATCACTGCCTGTACTTGACCCATGTTGCCAGCTGTGATATTGGACAGGAACCAAACCGCTTCCTGAAATGTATACAGATCTATTAATGTATATAATTAACTATGTATTAACTTACTATGCACCAGGGCAAGGCCATTTCTGACCCAAGCAGTTTATGATGAGAAGTTGTTTAAGCAAAAATTAGGATGGACGATGACGACTTCGGTGAGCTACAAACTTAGAAAATCCAACGTTTAAACTATAGAAATTTATGCAAGCTGATTCAAAGTCTGACATGATACTTTAATAAATCGACAGTTTTCTCTCATTTTTCAAAAACAAGGGTCCATTGGCCTCCATGGTATCCAACTCAAGGATCATTTTCATTTTTTGGGGGCCAAACTGTTGTTGATCAACATTGTAGTCCTGTATGGTAATCAGATTTCAGGTGTGTGTTTCATAGAATTAACTTAAATGATATAGCACAGCCTTGTGTTTAATGATATTAAATAATAAAACAAATCACTTAATGATAAAATGAACTTTGTTTTTATTTAACATCCATCTGGGCGGACGTTCTGAAATGTTTATATTATAGCCGATAGCAAACATGTTGTTTCGCACATAGGTCGCATTTCATATCACCGTTTTCAGACAATAACCAAGTGAAATTAGTTAACCATTTTCAACATAACCCTATAAATCACTTCTCTGCCATATCAGCAACTGATTCATCGCTTGAACCAGTGTCGGGAGGCCTCAACGTTTGAAACTTGTCAATGATTAATCATTTCGTACAGAATGTTTACACAGCTGAATGGTTTATGGGTCGTAATATTTCTTTTAGTTTCGGCCAAGTTAAAAAAATGTGACACAGTCGGCTACTGTCGTACTGAAAGATACGAAACTTTAGTACGAAACAAGCATAGGTGATGCTGATTTGGTGCAAGGGTGAAAAAATCGAGAAAAGACAGCTGCAATGGAATTGAATGAACTTGCGTCCACCTGAATTACTGGGACAATCAAGTCATTTGATGAAAAATCGTGGCAAAAATTCTATGAAAATCAAGTTTTCATTATATGACTCTATGAAAACAAAGATGGCCGCTGGCGGCCATGTTTAATGTCAAATCAAAATAATTTTTGACATGGATCAACATCATGTCATACTGATCATTTTAGAAAAAGTCCCTTATCAATATCACATATAGTTTTCAAGAAGTAGTCGCTACAAACTTGTATTTTGAACATCTATATTTAGCCATGGTGGCCACCTTGAATTTCCGGCCGACCTGAAATTTTGCTAGGATCAATTAGACATCAAGAGCAACTTTCCTGTGAAGTTTCATGAAAATCCGTCGAGTTGTTACAGAGGAGTAGTCGCTACAAGTTTTTACTAGATAACTCTATGTAAACAAAGATGGCCGCTGGCAGCCATGTTTAACGTCGAATCAAAACAATTTTCGACAAGGACCAACGTCATGTCATGATGATCATTTAAGAAAAAGTCCCATATCAATATCACTTATAGTTTTCAAGAAGTAGTCGCTACAAACTTATATTTTAAAAATCTATTTTTAGCTTTGGCGGCCATCTTGGATTTCACATCAACATCAATTTTTGCTAGGATCAACTAGACTTCATGGGCAACATTTCTGTAAAGTTTCATGAATATCCATTCAGTAGTTTCAGAGGAGTAGTCGCTACAAATAAAAGTTTACGGAAAGACGGATAGACAGACGGACGACGCACCACGGCATAAGCTCTGCTGATCTCTGATCAGTCGAGCTAAAAACACTGAATCAAGGTGCTAATTTTAATGCTACAAAACTACTTCAAGACTGTCGTGTCAGGGCCTTTTTGAGCAAACTGGGAAAGACCCAGGCCGGCTGATTTTGGGGAAAAAGAAGTGCGGGATTATCAAAATTGGTGGGAGGAGGGGATGTTGCAGGTAGGTATATCAATGAGTTTTGAATATTTTAACATACAAACTATGGAAAGACTGCCACTTCTATTAAAAAAACTTTCTTTTTTTTAAGTGACACACGGCAATCTTGATTAAAAAAAAAAAAATCATCATTAATATTAATTATAAGAACAGTATAAGGCAAATTGTTTTTTGCATATTATTAATTGTTGATTATATTGCACCAATAATATATGTTGATTATATTGCACCAATAATATATTAAAACCTATGTTAAGATGAAACAAGTAAAAACTCTACGTTTTATTTAATTACATGCATGGAGGTGATTTTTTTTCCTCCAGAGCTGGGAACATTGTAGTTTTTTGCAATTGAGACGACGCCGATTTTTGGCCCCACTTAGGTTAAAAAGGCCCTGCAATAGTGTGCTACTATGCTTGAGAGAATAACTCATTTGTGCATGTGTGATAAGCAGGTACTATGGGGTAGTGTTTCTATGGGGCTGGGATTACCTTGTTTATTTTTTCTTTGGTATGTGTAAGCAGTGCTGGGAAGTTAGCCAGGGCATCACAACTAAGTACCGTCTGCGTCTGCTCATCAGTACCGGTTACAATGTTGCCAACTGCTCGCAGGGCTGCAGTCTGAAAGATAACATACATAGCAGACTGTACCAATGTCGCTAGATTATAACCAGGCAAGTCACTTTGAGAAACTGATTTTGAACAGTTTTTGTTAAAGGCTCTATAGTGCCAAAAGACATTTGATGATTATTCAAAAATGGATTTTTATTGTATCACGCATAGGTGAACTTATGTAGTTAAAAGGCATATCTAAACACTTTATTATATTATAGCACAAGTTCAACACACAGACAATCTGGCATTATTGCTTTACTGTCAAATTTTCCAGATAAGTTACTTTTAACAAATATCGTCTTGTCTCTATATATATACTGCTGTATTTTCCAAAAGATCACGTACATGGCAACAAAATCAACAAAGCGCTGGATTCAGGTAGGTTCCTGCTTCATAACTTCCTTACTATTTTAAAGAAATTTGTTTAAATAAAGAAGCGCCCATATGCCTACAAGGCAATATGTATATATACTTATAGGATGGGGATCTCAACAGTTTCCAAGTTATGACCCAGGGGTTATGTTCTCTTCACTCCGCCGCAAAAGTTAATTTGATTCAAATTGTCGGATAGACAGAGAGACAGCTTGATTACTACAGGACTATGCAAGTAGAGCCCTAATTATTCAATTCTCTTTCCGTCAACTACTACGTACCTGAACTTTGACATCTGGGTGACTTAGGAGGGGAACGAGGAAAGGAACCACTCCAGAATCTATGACCATCTGTATCTGCTCGTTACCACCATCTGTCAGATATGACAACGCCCACACTGTGTCTACCAGAATCTAAACAACGTAGAAAAGACATTAAAGTTTGTAGATTTCCCCCAAAAATAGTCATGAAAGCAGGAATGTTTCCATGCTGTTATATAATGCAATAAAGTTAAACACAACTGTGGTTCCAAAAGCAATTTACTTCTGATGATCTTCACTTCAAAATAATGGATTTCTGTAAAGCACTAGCTAAACTCTGTTTGCCCATACATATATATCATGGTGACTTTATGGGAGTTTGTAATGGATTTTGATAACTTCAAAGTTTTTCTAAAGAGGAGATAACTTGGTAAGTTCTGCAATTTATTTCAGAAAATACAGAAACCATGTCCTGCCAATATTTGCAAATACTGGCCAAACCCTTCGCGATATAAGTGGCTACTTTCTATTTTTACTGTCCGAGTATATATCGAACAATTATACTTTTTGATTTCAAGTGATCACCAATAGTATCTGTTCAGATCAACGTGTTATGTTTATATATGGAACAGTGTATTAGGCAGAAATTCAAGACTTGGGTGTGCAAATCTGCAAACTGGGTGTGTAAAATAACACACGATAAGATCCAATTCGCGCCAAGTTGGTGTCTCTGGGGCTTCTAGCGAGTATGGTATAATTTATACCATACTCGCTAGAAGCCCCAGAGACAATAATATTGAGAAAGTTAGGCCACAAAAAATTAATTACCTGGTTCTCAGGCCACTTTTTCTGAGAAGAGATGCGGGCGAGCGTATTTTTTTTTACAATTTTACAGTGGTCAACTGACACGCGGGCGATCCAAACTTTTAATTCCAATACATGTATTGATGCAAAATATCTCGAAATACATGTGCAATAACCAGTTGGATCAGCTCTTCTCTATTGTCGATCATTACCTTATCATTTCTTTCCGACTTATGCTTCTTTCAATCACAATAAGTCCGTATATTTGTATTAGATCACGCATGAACTATTGCATGTTGTTTTGAGACTTTGTCGATTAGACGCTTGAATAAATTGCCTGTTCTTAAGCACCTACTAGTTCCAAACGTCTCAAGCGTCCGACTCCTAGATTGGTACCCGTACGACTGCAACACTCACAAGCTAGCGAGCAGAGCGGCAGATAGTCGGCCGCGCACCAGTCTACCCACAAGGGGATTCCCCTGAGGTAGTTGCAGGTAAAAACCGGAACGAACTTGGATGCGGAACTTTTTTTTCGAAATTTCGGTAGCGCATTTCCAATTTTTATTTTATTACTTTCGAGATAAAATCGGCAATGCGGCACCAAAAAAAGACATGCGGGCGGGCCTGAGAACCAGGTAATTAATTTTGTATGGCCCTAAGAGTTTTTTTTAAGCAAGTGTTGTGTTTTTTTACCCCACCCACTCCACGAGCTGCGATTTTTTAAAAACGGCCGGCACGGTTGGCTGACTAATACACTAATACCAAGAAACAAGTTATACATAATGTTATGTTTTTGTGACTGAAAAGAGACCTCCTCTGCACCAAAGATCGGAACATGACCATGACCTTTTAAGGGCTTTCCCTCTTTTTTTCAGTAACAGGGAAGTTTTAAAACGAACCTTGTTTATTATTGTTCTTCCTTTTGTTGTTGTATTGGTCACATGTGGACAGCTAAAAGTAGGCGGTTAGCTAACAAAAGTAGGAGGGTCAAATACCCGCATACTGGCTATTGAGAAAAGCCTTTTTCAAGAACTTATGTTGATACAAGGTGACAAAGTGCCCAAGTACTTACGTTGATATCTGTATGGTGTATAAGCTGACAAAGTGCTGGTAGAATCTCCTGGATTGTATCTACGGGTGGTGGAGGTTCCTTGTTACGACACAGGTTAACAATCACCCAGGCAACGTTGCGTAAGAACGGCAGCGGGATGTTTGGATTGATGAAGTCTAATAAAGGTTTCACAGCTCCCAGACTGATAACGTAGTCCCTACACTGAGGCCCATCACCTGTAAATAGAACTTGCTGTGTAACATTCAATTTGGTTTAAGCATATTTTCCATCAGCTTTTATCAACGTTAATTGTTACAGCTCTAATCAAAGCAAGCCTGACTAGGTATGGGGGTAAAGTAGCTTGTAACAATCTTTAATCACAAAGACCACAATGTGTCTACTTGTAGCAGTGAGCTCTTTGCTCATCTTTATAGTGCTGCCACACTGTAGACATGACACGATACCCCACTCAGTTATACCTACACCGGGCCAACCAGTCCTAGCACTACGCGTCAAGCAAGGGAACTACACATACCAATTTTATTGACTGATATGACCCGGATAGGGATTTTATCCCACATGCGAGGTGGATGCTCTACCATTATGCCACCACCGTGGTTGGAAGACTGCCACACTTGAACAACTGTTTGATGAACACTGACTACTCAGTAAAACGGCAACTACTTACCGATGATATTGCCCAGGGCCCACACTGCCTGTTCTTGTACATTCTGTTGAGTAGATTGCAAGAGGCGCAAAAACAACGGCACAGCACCTGTAAGATTGAATAAACTCTGAAGATTTTATGAATGTGTAAAATTGTGGCAACTAGCATTTATAAGAAAAAACTATAATTATCCTCTCTAACTCGCTCAGTTCTTAATAAACCACAGAATCATCAATGCACCCCTCTAAGGGCATCATTATAATACCACAAGGTGTTCATTAATTATTACTGCATCAGGCCTAAACTTGATTTGAGCAGGCACCTGGCGTCATAACACAAACACCTTAGACGTGAAGCGCTACAGTGGGGGGGGTGGGTTCATTGTTTTTTCCCATTTTGTTGTTGGCAAAGTGTACAAATGAAGCGGTATACTTTGTTTACTTGTATCACTGACATAATGACAAGTTTCGTGCAGGAAGAACGTTTTTGTATTCAATGTCGATGTCAGTCTTGTGGATGGTGGGAGGTATACAGTACTGGTTCTACCCAGGAAAAGTGAGTGGTCAGCCTCCACAACGAAATAATAACCGACTCGTATATAGCCTCACATATAAACAATAAAACATGCTGAAAATGAAGTTAATCACCATTCATAAATGTTTTAAAAATTACATTCTTCTTTTTTTGTGTGTATATAATTACATAAACGATTACGGATTTGAATTTGTTTTAAATTCATTTGTTCCGGATATCCAATTTGACTTGAGTAATTGTGACATCCCCCCCGACTTACCTGCATCTACGACAGCCCGTGTTTGTGCTGACGTACCCGAGGCAATATTTGTCAAAGCCCAGGCCGCCTCAAACTGCAGGGAAGGCCGCGATGGGTCACTGGCATTTATTGTAATATCAGCACTAAAAATAAACATTCCAGTTTACATTTAACATTATCAAAATTAGCAGCAGCACTAAACATAAATAATCCAGTTTACATTTAACATTATCAAAATTAGCATCAGCATAAATAATACAGTTTACATTTAACATTATCAAAATTAGCATCAGCATAAATAATACAGTTTACATTTAACATTATCAAAATTAGCATCAGCATAAATAATACAGTTTACATTTAACATTATCAAAATTAGCATCAGCATAAATAATCCAGTTTACATTTAACATTATCAAAGTTAGCATCAGCACTAAAAATAAACAATCCAGTTTTAATTTTTTAACACCATCAAATTACAAGAGCTGTCGGAGAGTTACTCCTTCTGTTTGACTATTCCTTTTTTCAGAGAACAAATTATACACCCAACATACCATCAGACGAGGCATCTCTCTTTATACAAGCATTCCTAAGAATTAGCAGAAATATACCCATGGGCATTATCAACAAATGAGAAAGAGGACATTTAAAGAAAATAAATAAAGGGCAGGGCGGGGGTTAAATAAGGGGTGGAGGGTGTTGTGAGGTGGGCAGAGCTATGCACTATATGCCTTTAAACAATATCAACACAAAATACTGTGGGAAAATATGTGTGGAGTGGTTGGATGGGGGACGGAGATGATTGAGATGAGCACCTTATATACTCAGAAAAATATGGCAGTATGTGTTGTGACACAGAAACATCAATTCCAGATTAATACTTACTCCTCTTCCTTTGTCAAACATGCCACAAGGATAGGCAGAATGCCAGAGGCGATCAGTTCATCAATTGGTGGATTTCTATCACTGGATAGCAGCTTTCTAAAAGGACAAAAAGTTAGAAAATTGTACAAAGCATAAAAGAAAGGGTGCAGCATTGCTACACCAGCATATTTATCACTAAAATCAATTTACATCACTATCAGGCTAAACAAATTAATATGTGTTTTTCATAGTGATGTTCTGAAGATCGATTATAAACTGAAAATAAAAGGATTTTTTGTCTCCAAATTACAATTTTATCTTGTATAGTAAGCAGTTTTTTTACTTCTTTTACGATCTCCGAAAGGGGGGTACAGTACAAGAAAACAATACAAAAAACTTTTATATGCAGACAATCGGTCAGAATGGCGAAAAATGCCGATAAAAACACCGGGGACGAACAGACAGACATGCCGATAATACTTTATTTTTTGTGACTTAATCGCTTTATACAAGTAATGTATTGAGTTAATTCAACTTAGAAATGAATAGTTTATTATAAAGCATGTTTTTTATATAAATGTTTGCATATTTGTTGTAGAATTTCAATAAAAGAGTGAACATTTCGACCCGTTTTGTTATTTATATCACATACTTGATATCACGTGATTTCCAGCAGATTAGATGGGTACACGTAGTATTGTAACAGTTCAATTCTATTCTGATATTTAAATGCAGCGGACGACAGAGACGCATTTTATTCGGACGAGTTTATGGAGGGAGAGTGGAGGCATGAGCAGATGCAAGATTAAATATAAACACAATTTTTTTTTAACTCTTCCAAATAGTTTATTTTAGCTAACAGAATAATTAACTATTAATACTACAAAACAAAATCTGAATTTGCGTTAAATGAAAATCTTCTCTTTTTTTTTTTTTCATGCTTTTGTAAATCTGCCTTCACCTTAATCTAAAAATTATTTTGATGCACACTCTACACGGAAACAACTTTTTTTACCCAGGTTTGACCTATAAGAAGGGGTGCGCACTATACACAGGTAAAATACAGTGTATGTTTTGGCATTGGGAATATGACCGAATAACGGCTATAAATAGAAGGGTGTTCCATGGACACTTTTGTCGCCTGCTGTCTGCTAATTTCAGCATTACCTAACGTTTTATGAAAAGGGCCATAACTCTGCCAAAATGAGTGAGTTATTGGACATGTTTAACAACATTCTTTGAGTAAAGATCAAGATGTGTTTCAGTGTTCTCCCCAGGAATTTATCAAGGCATGTCGCCTTTATCAGAGAAAATATGCTTCAGAGTGTATCTTTATACCTGATCCCTATATGTATGGTAGTTTGTAAGAAAGACACTTGATTTATATAAGAAAGGGGCTAGTGATTCTACATTTATATTGTTTTTTAAACTTATTTGAGCTAATCAAAAATGAAATAACTGAAATGTGTTACATGTCTTTTCAAAATTAAGGCATGTTGCAAAAGCATTTTGGCTGTGAAGGGGCAGGTTAACTGTGACATGCCTTAATAGCCTGGGGAGAACACTGTGTTTAACGAACACAGGTCAAAATACTCAAATACTTTTCAAGTTATGGCCAAGGTTAGGTTGCAGGTCAGGGTTCGACACAAACAGTGTCCCAGGATCCTAAGGATCCAAGATTTTCAGGTGGGATCCCTGCTGCTAGAACCTGGGGATTCCACTGGAATCCTGATTTTGCCGTCAGGTTCTCAACACACTTTATAGATTATTTAATCGAAAATCCCCCAAAAATCTAGCACAAAAATTGTCCGAAAAGGCATTCAGTTTGCCTTTCATTCTGCGTCTATTATCGAGGATCTCTTATATTAATCGCTCTCGATAGGCGCTTATTAGGCCAGACTAAAATGCTCAGTTTTATGTGGGATCCCTAATGTTGAAGTGGGCACCCAGATGTACAAAGTAGGGATTCCAGTCGGATCCAAGACAATAAATGTTAGTGTTGAACCCTGCAGGTTAAAAATGTGACGAAGTGATCCCTAAGTGACTAAGGGCCTTTTTCCTTCTAAAACACGGGCCGAATTTCGGCTACTTCACAATTCAAAATTGGTCATTTTTTTTCACAATTGTGGCAAATTTTTTTCACAATTTAAATATTTTTTTTATGGTAAACAACATTTCCCCATCTAACTTTCTCAATATCGTTTTGTTTTGGATACATTTACAGTAGAAAGTTTATCTAAAATGTAACATATTATGCTGAATAATTGTACATTTGTTTTATAGTGTCCTCCTCCACAAAAACAATGTATGCATGTATTGAGTAATATTGCTTTTAACAATTAATTTTTCAATACTTTTTTCATAAAATTAGACAGTTATCGCGCTTTTTTTCCACAAAATAATCAGGCTAGGGAGTCTTCACAATTCTTAGAAAAAAAGCCCGGAGTGTCTACCATGCTATGCAGGCGACACAAAAAAACACAGAGGCACATACCTTGCAGCCTGCACAGCACTTAATTGTACTGCAGGCTCAGAGCTATAGGCATTCTGTACGATAGTCTGCAGGGATTGCGTTGTGGGCTTCTCACAATCGTCGCTGTCGGTACTGTCTGCTGTAGCCGGAACATTTCTTCTCTTCAGTACATGTTGATCGCGTTTATTCTGAATGATTACATATATGTATGTATATTTTTAAACAAGAGTTCACAAGATGGAAACTATGCTTTACCGGAGATCTGTTTTGAAACTTTATTTTTGCAGATATTGGACACAATATGTCTATGTAACTGTTATTATAATACATTAGGGACCTATTACCTAATCAAAAACGTTAACGTAAAACGTGAATGTAACTAACTTTACATGTGAAAAGTAGGTCAAGGTCATTCATACAGAACCTTCCTTTGGAGTGAACATACTGTCATGTATATGTTAACATGCTGTTACCCTCAGGTATATGCTATATAACAGTGCATGTTTATTGATCCAGCTGTCAGATTGTTTCTATTAATAGCACTCAGTCATAGCTGATTCTAGTTAATTTCTAAATTATTGTTTACATAATGAGATGTGTAGATTGTTACAGAACATTCTTTAATCTAGAATATTCCATGTTGGTATATAAAGCTGACCTCAGTAAAACTTGCGGGGTTTCAGTATTAGTAGTCATTATTTTAATTGAGAATTTACAAAATATTGGAATGATGTAAATTAAAATATATTGCAAGAGGATCAAAAAGATTGACATTTGTGTCATCTAGTGACATTGGATAATTTGGACATTTGGACTATTGTGAATTAGCAAACCAGGAAAGACTTGAAATGAAATTGGATTAAAAGGACACTTTACAATATTATTTGGACTTTATTCAGATTTTAAAGAAATACTTGATCCATTTTCTGTGAGTGAATATTGTTCATGGTAGTATTTAAATCAATTTGTTTATTATATTTTAAAAATAGCTGTTGCTGGTTTTACTTCCTTTCTTGTTACATTTTACGCGTAAAAATGTGTCATGTTTGAAGGTAAAACGTCCTACGAAAGATATAGTTTAATTAAAGTTTTATAAGCGCTTCATCAATTTCACTTATTGAAATCTGAAAAAATACATACCTTTCTCAATTCCACTGTTACTTCAGTTCTTCTTCTACGCATCTCCTGTTAAAAAAAAATGAAAATGTTGATAACAACAAATACACATAAAATACAGATTTGCTTTAGAAATTCAGCTGAGCGATTTATCTTAGGAATAGAGTAAGCAAGACAAAAACATAAGAACAGTATAAAAACATTGTAAATGGATGAAGTTATTCAACTAATGATATCCTCTGTTTCTTCTTTTCAATACACATAATCATTCTGATTTGTATGGCAGCCTCATTTCTGAGGAAGGGTTTACAGTTGTTTTTTTGTATCACTGAGGTAAAAAAAAAAAAAATTCATATCTTTTATTTGAGATCAAAACTGGAATACATGCTACCTATAAGACACATTTAAGACGGTACCAACCCAGTCGTGTCTGAACATCGTGCTGCATGTTCATTAAAAGACAATACATTCCCGATTTGTCTTACAGTACTATTGTACTTTAAAATAGTAGTTCTCAATAAGAACCACACATATATAAAGTAGTAAAAAATAAAAAAAAAATAAAAAAAAATATATTATTTTTTTTTCGCCAATGTCGAAAAATAATTCGGGTCGCGGCAATTTCGGTGGGTCGGTCGGGAAGGGGAAACAAACATAATTTTATTTTTGGCCTGATATATTCTGAGGTTTAGTGAGATCTGTAACATGCACAGGTTAAGGCTTTCCTACATATGGGACCGACGACCTTACATCCCCTCTCAAGGATAGTATACTTTCAAAGTACCTTGCCAGAGTAAGGTACTAATCACAGCATAATTTTCAAGCACGCAAAACTGCAAAATTGTTGCAATAATTCAGATTTTTTCATATTTCCAATTTAATGAATCATCACAGGTGCGCACTCTTGGTCAATTGTATTCTACGCGGAGTAACTCTTGAGTGCTGACCACTCGAAAATATGTACTGTCGCAAACACCGACTTCGCCTACATTCTCACAACACTCGCTACCCCCGAACTCGTCGAACTGAGTGAAGGGTGGGTTTCGCGTGAGCTGTACTGCATCTCTTCATCCTACAACACACTATTTCAGGTATTATGTATAAAGCTATGCGTCTGTGGCAGTGCATATTTAATAAAAGAGTTAAAAGTTAAAAGTCGACAGTAAGGACAAAAAATAATGTTTTGAGTGCGAGGTCAACGGTGTACCTTAGTCTAAGTGGTAGTTGATTTGGCATTTTATCTAAATATATACTGCTACACTCAGAGCTCCGCTTTTTAAGGGCATACATCGCTGACAAACACAGACCTTCAGTGAGACTTTTAACATGCACAGGGTATTACTTCCACCGCTACATCATTAGGTAAGTTGTTCCATGGGACAACTGAACTGACACAGCAAAGAATGAATACTGATATAATATTGGTTTCTTGTTGTAATGTTTTAAACTTATTGTGTAGCAAAGTAAAAACGGTACCAAATACGGAATAATAGTCTAATTCACGATCACTTTAACGTAATTTGTTCATGTCAAGGTAGAAGTGTTTCATGTGTTTGGAGTAACTGTCAAGGACTTTCCACGAGGTTTTACATATTTACGTCTTACGATTTTACTCACAAAGCTACAAAAAGGGTCTAACTAAATACCTCTGCATCTTTCCCTTTGTTCTTGAACAGGTGTGTTCTACTTTTTAAATTTAATTCTGTAGCCATCGCGGTCGTTTTTTTACTCGAAAAATAACTTTCTTTCCACAAAACACGACTTTCTTTCTAGTAAGATCAACCTGTCATGAGGCCGAGTTCCGGTTTGTAACAATCATTTTGATTGGTAGTTTAACAAAAGCGCCAAACGTTCAGAATGGTAAAATGTTCAATTAAATGACTTTATTTAACTTTTTGCATGTATTTATGAATAAAGAAAAACAGTATTAGGTAAAGCCTAACAATTCTGGAATAATTTAAATCCCGTAAAGATGAGGAAATTAGTGAATCTTATATTTCACTAAAATTGTTTTGACCAATCAAAAATGGTGTTTCTAAAAGGAAAAATATGTTTTCTTTGAAACCCGTCAGTTCGAATAAATATGGAATTAATTATCGATGGCAAATAATAATCATTTGCTATAAAGATTCATAATTTTTAAGTAATACGAAATAGTTCATATTATTAGAATTGTTATAGATCTACTATATGCTTCGGAAAGATAAAAACGCTATACGCGTATTCGACAGCTAACTGGGGTGTGGGTAAAAGCCGTACGATACGATTCGCTCTGTCCAGAGTTGTCGTTCGTTGCATCCACATTCACCTAAAAAGCTGTCAAAGTCTGAGCTGGGATGACCACAGACCTAATAACAAATAGATTGGATACTACGAAAATTGTCTAAATTTCACCACGTGGCACAGTCATACTGACGTCATAACGATTTTTACAAATTCATCACTGATATTCGGGTAGGTATAAAACGCGGACTAACACACGCGGACTAGCGGACTGCGGACTAGCGGACTGCGGACCAGTAAGGTATAAAACGCGGACTGGTATTTTGCGGACCATGTAAATAGATGGGACAAATAATACAAATATTTTGGGTAGCAAATATTAAAGTTAAACAAAATAAGTATGTGGTGTATGGTAATGGTCATTTGAAAATAGATTTGCATGAAAATAAATCGTCAACTGCCAGTTGTAATTAGGTTCAATTGATGTTTAAAGCAAAATAATTTACAAAAGTAAAGTTTTTCGCGCTATGATTTAGTGACAATGATTGTTTGAATGTAATCAGAGATGAAAAAGAACTTTAATCCCTGTTTTAATTAAAGGTTAATTATGAGATAATGTTCAACTTCTGTATTCAAAAGAACGTTGTTTGCATTCATCTAATTTACTTTAAAGTCTTACAATTATACTAACAAACATCCGTGGATTCAGTAATTAATATTCGAACCAGATGTAAGATGTTGATCACACTTTCATGAAATAACGTTTGATCTTATATTTATTTCAATATTTTTGATATCCAACAGTCTTATAATTATTTTCGCTCATTTCTACAACATTTTCATTGGTGCCCTGTCTTTGCTCATTGTATTATATTATCTTTAAATATTAAATGATCGCTAAGGTACCTTCCATTCTATATAAATTAAAGCAAGCATCGTGTTTGTGTAGAAATAGTGTTGATTGTGTTAATCAATTATACATGTTGATTTGATTTTGTGTGTGATTTAACGTTTAATTTAATAATCATTATCAATAATAACAGTCAGTGTGCTCTAGACATGGACGATTGTGATTTATAATTCATACTTGTAAATAAATAAAAACAACAATGTCTCTTATTATCGGACACAGTCAAGTAAAGTACGTCTCGGACTATATTAAGGATGATAGAATTGTGAATTTGTGTTTCCCGGGATATCAGATTAGCGATCTGAAAAATGAAAAGTCAGTGATGGAATTGATACCGGATATTTCGGTAAGTATTTTTAACTGTCATT
>JAWPHD010013213.1:0-69998 GCA_037043455.1 Cyrtodaria siliqua
CTAGCCGAGTATCATGTATGCACTGCTATTAAGATGAGTTGTAAAAATATTAAAATTTGTTTAAAGATGTATACCTTGTGTGCAGTAGTTCTTTCCTTCTCCAAAGTGCAATACAGTATACATACTGGAGCAAGAATGTGGCCAATCACCAATCTCTACCAGTCATTACATTGACTCTGTCAACTGTCAAAGAAGTAGGGTGAACGGTTGGGTCACGTGATTATTAAAAGAAGTTATGACGATGTTTATAATAAATCCTTTATTACGTAGATCCTTAAAGATAAAGTATAGACCTATATCTAATATTTTTCAAATTGTTTTTCTGAGTTAAATGTTTTTAGTAAATTTTTTGGTATCGAGCTTCGGTTTGAAATGTTTACATATGCGTATCGATTGAGGAGGACCTAAGTATGTATTATTTTTTAATAAAATAGTCCCCCGATTAAAACTAAATTGTTTTCATGCATTATTTTCATACTTTGCAACATCTAATTTGCAGATATTCTGAAAAATTACATTTTACATGGGAAATAAATAAGTTTTCAAGCAAAAAATATTCCAATTTAACAGGTTTTACCAAAAATCTTGTAATTTAGTAGTTAGCAGAGATATATGCGAGTGCAAGGAACGATAAACTCTGTGTGAAGATTTGCCAAACACAGGCTATTAAGTTGCAGCCATGATAGTTTTCTTCTACCACTCAGATGGTCCTCCGAAACCACACATAGGTCATGATGAAGAAAACAAACACTAATAAATGAGCACGTCTACAAATTATAAAAATGAACATGAATTTCGGGGACTTCTATAAAACCAAAAAGAGCTTGGATGTTGTCCGAGGTCTGTTGTTGGCAAACTACTTTTTTGTGAGCAAGAGCGCACTAATTTTCATCCGACCGTCGAGTTACTTCTATCCAAATCTGACAAGTTCTTGAAACCAGTCTGGTTGGGTTATGGCCCTTGGATTACCAAAACAATAGATAAATTTGGTCTTGCAACAAGACTACTTCAGTTTTCATCCTATTTTCAGGTAACTTTCAAGTTGGTAGAAGTTGAATGATGATTCTGGACCTTGATTTATAAAAAACAACAACAGCACAATGTTCATAAGACAAATAGCTTTCTGCAGCTCGAGCAGTTACTTTATGCACAAATGTGAAAACAAAATTAAATCCTATTCATTTTGGGCAGTAGGTGAAGTCAAGATTATGACCCAATCATGAAACAATGCTTTTACACAATACTTCCAAAAGGAAATGTAAACCACTCAAGAAATTCCATAGGAACTGCCCTTGTATTGGTAAAAAGAATGACAGCTAATATTCTATGGTTAGTCAAAGGTCATCAAAACACTGTGCCCCAATCACAGAAAACATTTGACAGAACTCTGAAGATTGTACCAACAACTTGTGAAACTTCACTGGACTATCCTTGGTGAGAGAGTGACCCCTAGTAATTTTTAGATCAAGAGGTGTGATCAGGTCATGAAAAACGCTCAATTTGTACATACGCTCATGAATATTCATAGGTATGTGGATGACCCTTAGTAATTTTGGGGTCAATAGGGTTAAGTCGCTGTGACCATATCATAAAAAAACACTTTCAGCCCGATAAGTTGTGAAACTCCAGAGGACTGCCGTTGGTGAGTGCATGACTGCATCTGGTGAATTCCTTGAAACTTTTGACAGTTATGTAGTAGACCAAACAAGATTACTGTGCAGTTAAGAGAAAAGTTCCATCAATTCTCAGATGCCAAGTCCTTTGAAGCACCAAGTTTTCCGGCTTTTCTACAGGAACAGTTTGCGGAAAACAAAAAACCATGTTGGATAACCTTCATCTGTAATCATGGTTGTTACTGATTATTTGTTCATCATACCTGTTGATGAAAAAGAGACCAAATAGTGCCTTACTGGGCAGAGGATGGTCTGCTGTCTTATATAGCTCACATAACATGAAGCAAGGTATGTTTCTGTAAATCTGATACAAAATAACAAAGTATACTCAGTTGCAAAAGAAAGTGTACACCTTGAACATTTTACTTTACACCCTATCCTCTTAATCAAGCGACAGTCCCTTAATGATTCATTCAAGCTATTGAAAAACAAATGGCAACATGATATTGGCAATGGAATGGTAAAAACTTTGAGACCAAAACATGGCATATTCATTTTGGAATTTGTCAATTTAATTCTAAAAAAACTTTATACAATTAAATCTAAACAAAACTCAGTGTACACTTTCTTTTGCAACTAAGTATATTATCTGTTAAAGCAGTATAAGAGAAGAATATTTTTTCTTTCTACTTCTGTTAATGTTGAACAAATATTTCCCTTTTTGTCCAAAATGTTGCTCCCACCCAATTACAATGGCTAACAAGTAAGTGTGCGTCACACCATCTATTTATTATACACAATTCATCCCATAATATCAAACATTTCAGGAGTTATGGACAAGACATAAAATTGCATCAGCGACCTTGAGAACGAAATATTAAATATGGTAACTGAATTTGACAGTCTTACTGAAACAAACCTTCATATCGAGTTGGGTGAAAATCCTAGACAGTTTACTGAAGTCACATTTATCAGCTATTGTTCTTTCAACACAGTTAAGGACATTTACTACGTTAATTGTTCAACTTGCTGCGGTCTTACTGAAGCAAACTTTACAACCAAATTTGATGAAAATCATGAACTGTTTTTAAGTTAAAAGCTGAAATGTACAGCTACAACGTCGTAACACATCTATACTGAACCAAACAGCTAATGCACAAGTAGACAATATCTTTAGTATCTCAATAATAACAATCAATAAATTAAAACGAATTTCGTTCTGAACGAGACAAATATCTTGTCAATAACGACTCTAAATTAAAAAATCATTCAAATCACATGTCTCCATTGGTACCAGTCGGCATATAATAAGTTCATACATTAAAGGTGCGTTAGCTGTTTGGTTCAGTATATTTTGCTCATTGTCAACCTCGTCTGAGAGCTTATTAAAACAAATCTTCAAACAAAAATTTGTAGTAAACCAGACATCGTTTACTAAGTTATGCAAATTGAAATTCCCATATATCAGACACAATCAGACAATAACCATGTAAAACATGCATCAATTTTACAATTTCCATCGATTTTACAATTTTCATTGTCGAACTCCTCCGAGATCTCATTGAAACAAACCTGGTGAAAATCAGAATCGGTTATCATATAAACTACTAGAAATGTTTCATATTTTTCAATACCTCTGTAACCCATGCTTCAATTCATTGTAGAACTTGTCCACGATCTTATTGAAACAAACCTTCATATGATATTTGTTAACAATAGTGCTGCCTAATGAGGCATTATATGCCCATTTACTTAAGGTTATTATGTTAGTTTAAACCTATTTATTTTACGATTGTGAAACAAGCCTATGGCTTATATATATCACTCTCATTGGATTCTTTTGGTTATTATGTTATAAGCACTTTTTAGGTGTGAGGTCAACATGACCTTGACCTTTGTCTATAACATTTTGGTGACTTTTACACTTTAAAAGGGCTTGGTGACCTTTACGTTTCACCTGACCTCCATTTAACAAAGGCAATGCACTTGCGAGGTTTCAAAAGTGCAAATGTTACGAAGTTATTAAGCAAAATTCAGCAAAATGTGAATTGCCATATAAAATGAAGGTGACCTTGACATATTGACCCCAAAAGCAATAGGGTTCCTCTTCTCACCTAGGGCTATATATATCAATGAAGTTTCATGAATGTAGGTGTTATAACTTCAGTCATCATCCGGAATGGGTATTTCCATAATTATAAGGTCATGTTGACCTCTGACCTACTGACTAAAAATAATCTTAACCTAGGGCAATCTATGAAGCCTGAAACGTATATTTCCATATAAGGTCCTGGTGACCTTGACCTTTAACCTACTGACTCCATCCTTCTCTCACTTAGGGAAATGTACTTATGACGTTTCATGAATGTATAGGTGTAATGGTTTCAAAGTAATCGTCTGGAATGCATTTTTCTATATAAGGTCATGTTGACCTTGACCTTTGACCTACTGACTCCAAAAAACAATAGAGATCCTCCTCCCATCTAGGGCAAGGTACCTATGAAGTTTCATGAGTGTAGGTGTTATGGTTCCGGAGTTATCGTCTGGAATGCATAATTGTTTACGGATGGACAGACGGACATCCCCATACCATAATATGTCCCGTTTTTCAAATGGGCATATAAAAATCAGAAGCTATTTACTCAAGATACCATGTAAAACAAACCTATGACTGGGTGAATAAATTGGTCACCATTAATTTGGTGATTGCAATTTAAAAAGTAAAAAAAACAACTTTGATATTATTATTTTTTTGCTTTATTTGCTTAAGTGCATTTAAAATAAAAAATATATAATCTCACAAGATTGTTGTCTTTTAACATATATAAACATCTCTTTCTGAAGCAGCTTATGTGTAACTTTTGTACTATTGTCTATTCTGTTAACCACCTAGTATTCAGTAAACAGTTAATTATATCTCCCTACAACAAATTACTGTTATGACTGGGCAGCTTTATTTTGTCTTTTACAATAGTCAGTTAATATTTTATTTGCAGTTTCCATAAATAGTTGAGTATGTCTCCCCTTCAGGGAGACCACATGGTATTCCTTCTCTGATTGACTAATTCTTCCACCAACTGCAGCCTTGAAACTATTCACAGATTCCAACCTGCCTTCTAAACTCTGCAAATAAAACATTTATTACATTTCTGTTGGTGAAATACTGTGATTTCTGGAAGAAATAAAATCATGAAAATCACACGTCTTTAAAAAAAATAAAAATAACAAAACCTGAAAAAATTATTATAAAATGTTGACATTAACATGAAATTTGGTCAGCACTACAGCCTTTATCGCATGTATAGGAAGTGTGAAAAACATCAGATAATGATGACTTAGAGAGTGTGAACGAAACATGATAACAAATGTCATGCTGTGTAAAATGTAAGTCATGGTGACCTAATTTGGGTATGAATGTATTTGATTCTCTAAATGAAACTTTGTATGGAGTTTGAAGCATCCACAACTATTGTTTCTTAAATACGGAGCTAATAAAAAAAACTGAAATCAAGAGTAAAACGTCCAGGTAACCTAATTATGGTTTAGACCTCATTATCTACTTATAGATGGTAACATTGATTGTACAGAAAAAAGTCAGAGAGTGGATATATTTTTAGTTTTATCATCTGTCCATATTTGCCCCAATTGCCACTATTTGCTGGGTATATATCATATAGTGATAGTTTAGACAGTGTACAGACCTGTGGACCTGCTATATAGGCGACTGTGTTGTTGGAGGTATCCACTACAAGCATCATAGGCTTTGTAACGGCCAGAGACTTCATTAATTTGTTAGTCTGAAAAGCGAGACAATGATAATTTCCGCAATGATATATATTCGTAACAATATATAAATGCAAACGTTTATTTTATGCTTCAAACTATTTGAAGCACTACACAGAGAGGTACCAAGATGAACAGATATTATTTAAAAGGAGTACATCAGGTTGGGGTGTCTAGGGGTGGGAATTCACATATTGTCTTTGTGTAATTAATAATCAAGAATGCTTTAAGCATTTACAGCACAAAAATGCATTGCTTTAGTTTCGGGATTCAAATCCATTCTTTGAACATAGTATGTGCAGGATTTGAAATCTGCAATCGAGTAACTGTCCTATGGGTAAATCATATTTAGACAGTTCATTATCTCTGCAACAGAAATACCATGTATACCAAAGGAAATGTTTGCTCACCTGTTTGAGCAAAATGCGTAACTATTCTATCAGTAATGAAACTTTGAAGGGACAACATCTGGTACATTATGTGTTGTTTTAGTCCTTTTTTTCCAAAAGGAAAGGTCTAAGGCAGCCATGTACCATTTGATCAACAGCAACATATTATACATAAAATATAAAGCAGAAATTCCCGAGCTGAATTTAATTAATTAACGGCTCATCAACACAGTATAGGTTATTTAGAGCCGCCCCAGTGAGAGGGAAAATATACATAGGAATCCGGGAACCGTGCCCTACTCTTATTATCGATAGACCAATACACGGGACCACCCGGTTTTCATCCCCATCCGACGGACGAGGCTAAGGGAGTGTCTTGCCCAAGAACACACCGACGAAACTCATTGGCACCAGGAGGATTGAACCCAGGGCCTCCGGTTACAAACCGCCGCGCTACTTTAGTGTATTATAAAAAAGATGCAGTAAGATTTAGCAATATGCGAATCCAACAACTCTTATTCTAAATATCACAAAAAAAACAGAAGATCTGAACTTTTTTCGCATTGGCAAAGCAGTGCATTGTATATATTCAGGTTTAATCTTTATAAAATGTCATTTGGATTTGATAAAGAAATAGACACGATCAATGTCGTCAGACAAACATTAATGAATGGCAGATGACAAAGTGACCCCTATGTATAGCTTTATTATATTCGTAAAGGCGACATAAAAAATGGGGAAAAAAATACCACAAAAAACTTTAAAAAGCTTGGGTCAATTCAGAATATCTATTGCGTTTAGTATAGTTTAACCAGTCCATGGATGCCATATCAAACCTTTTGTAAAACTTTCATGGTGAAATGTTGAACAAAGAAATCAGAGTCATCTGCCATCTTATTCTTCAAATCCTGTAATAGAAGTTAAAGGAAATTTAAGATCAACAAGTGCTGAAAACAAACATCAACTGAATATGAACTGAGGGCAATGTTTGTCTGTGCGGATGACTTACCAGCTCCAGGTTAGTAAATGCTTGCTTATTGAGGGCCAGGAGGATGTCTGCAATGATGACTTACCAGGTGGTTGTCTGTAAGGATGACTTACCAAGTGGATGTCTGTAAGGATGACTTACCAACTCCAGGTTAGTAAATGCTTGTTTATTGAGGGCAAGGATGATGTCTGTAATGATGACTTACCAGGTGGATGTCTGTAAGGATGACTTACCAACTCCAGGTTAGTAAATGCTTGTTTATTGAGGGCAAGGATGATGTCTGCAATGATGACTTACCAGGTGGATGTCTGTAAGGATGACTTATCAGTTCCAGGTTAATAAATGCTTGTTTATTGAGGGCAAGGATGGTGTCTGCAATGATGACTTACCAGGTGGTTGTCTGTAAGGATGACTTACCAGGTGGATGTCTGTAAGGATGACTTACCAACTCCAGGTTAGTAAATGCTTGTTTATTGAGGGCAAGGATGATGTCTGCAATGATGACTTACCAGGTGGATGTCTGTAAGGATGACTTATCAGTTCCAGGTTAATAAATGCTTGTTTATTGAGGGCAAGGATGATGTCTGTAATGATGACTTACCAGTTCCAGGTTGGTAAATGCTTGTTAATTGAGGGCAAGGATGATGTCTGCAATGATGACTTACCAGGTGGATGTCTGTAAGGATGACTTACCAGTTCCAGGTTGGTAAATGCTTGTTTACTGAGGGCAATGCTGATGTCTGTAATGATGCCAGGTTGGTAAAGGCTTGTTTACTGAGGGCTATGTTGATGTCTGTAATGATGACTTATCAGTTCCAGGTTGGTAAATGCATGTTTATTGAGGGCTATGTTGATGTCTGTTATGATGACTTACCAGTTCCAGGTTGGTAAAAGTTTGTTTACTGAGGGCTATTTTGATGTCTGTAATGATGACTTCCCAGCTCCAGGTAAGTAAATGCTTGTTTATTGAGGGAAAGAATGATGTCTGCAATGATGACTTACCAGGTGGAAGTCTGTAAGGATGACTTACCAGGTGGATGTCTGTAAGGATGACTTACCAGCTCCAGGTTAGTAAATGCTTGTTTACTGAGGGAAAGGATGATGTCTGCAATGATGACTTACCAGGTGGATGTCTGTAAGGATGACTTACCAGTTCCAGGTTGGTAAAAGCTTGTTTATTGAGGGCAAGGATGATGTCTATTAATGATGACTTACCAGGTTCATGTCTGTAAGGATGACTTACCAGTTCCAGGTTAATAAATGCTTGTTTAATGAGGGCAAGGATGATGTCTGTAATGTTGACTTACCAGTTCCAGGTTGGTAAATGCTTGGTTATTGAGGGCAAGAATGATGTCTGTAATGATGACTTACCAGTTCCAGGTTAATAAATGCTTGTTTAATGAGGGCAAGGATGATGTCTGTAATGTTGACTTACCAGTTCCAGGTTGGTAAATACTTGGTTATTGAGGGCAAGAATGATGTCTGTAATGATGACTTACCAGTTCCAGGTTGGTAAATGCTTGTTTATTGAGGGCTATGTTGATGTCTGTAATGATGGCTACCAGTTCCAGGTTGGTAAATGCTTGTTTATTAAGGCTATGTTGATGACTTACCAGTTCCAGGTTGGTAAATGCTTGTTTATTGAGGGCAATGTTGATGTTGTAATGATGACTTACCAGTTCCAGGTTGGTAAATGCTTGTTTATTGAGGGCTATGTTGATGTCTGTAATGATGACTTACTAGTTCCAGGTTGGTAAATGCTTGTTTATTGAGGGCAATGTTGATGTCTGTAATGATGACTTACCAGTTCCAGGTTGTTAAATGCTTGTTTATTGAGGGCAACGTTGATGTCTGTAATGATGACTTACCAGTTCCAGGTTGGTAAATGCTTGTTTATTGATGGTTATGTTGAGGTCGGAATCTACAGTTTTCTTTGAAATTCAGACTATTTTCAGACATGTACACTAATTACGTTAAATAACTTGAATTCTATTTTTCAAAACTAACAAACATGCCCTATTCCTGAAAGACCATATAATTTCCTCTCAAAATATAGCAAATACATGCTAGAAAGCAGCAAAGTCAGTTTCTCTGCCTACAAATACAATTCATTTACCCCACCCACTTAGCACTCAAAAAATGGAAAACATGACATTTATAGAGACACGGCAGCATATACCTGTCCCTTATTTGAGATATAACACATCCATAATTGAATGACAAACACTCCAAATTGTCATAAAAATGCTATTTCTACATACCTTATCCGGCTTTTTTTTCCGTAATCTTATGACGAATGGAGAGATGAACGAATTGATCAAACAAAGCTACCATTTACAGCATAGCCACCAGTTACTAGTTTCTGTTTACAGCCTCTATACCGGTCACAGTACAAAAAGTTTATTTACACCAAAATTAACTATTATGTCATACTAAGTCACTATTATGTCATACTAAGTCAAAAACACCGCATTTGTGGATTTCTTTTTTATTGTCTAGCCTGTACATGGCTTTTAATCTCTTAGATTTCTATTTTATAAGAAATTCCCCATGGACATTCATTCGAAACTAAGGAGTCTCCCCTTAAGGGAAAGTTGTCCGTTAAAAAAAATTGAAACGCCCCTTTTTCCATTTCGCGAATTTATTCCGGACGTCTTGACATACGTATTATTGCGATTGTCCAAAAATTGGCCTAACAGCACCTTTTTAAGATAACACTGAAATAGCCTTTTTAACAGCTTTTTTGCAAACTTTTTTCTTTCGGTCTGTTTTTTTCCATAGCATGAAAAAGGTCTGAAATTTGCAATCAGAAGTCATTTCCTCTCTAAAAAGTTGCCTCCTATAACCCGATTTATATAAAGCCGCTATCTTATGCGATTTTTTTTTATTTTAACGCGACACGACATAATGACGTCATGTGACATGACGTCACCCCACATGCTATTCTATGTTTAACGTCATTTTACTATGACATCAAAATACCATAGCAACCAGTACTTAAATGGGACATTACCATTAGCAAACTGTACATATATTGAAACAGTGTTATGGCAAACCCAAGAATTACACCAATGGTTAGTTTTTAAATGGCAAAAAGCCAACCTCAAACTTAGAAAATCCTACTAAAATTGCATATACCAACCGCAAGACACATGGGATCTTGAGATATCGCAAGTTAGATATCTCACGATAAGTTGCGATACATCTTGAGAAATTGTAAGATATATCTCTATTTATTTTGTGATATCAATGACTCAAGACACATTGAGATATCTCAAGATAATTATCTCAAAACAACTTAAGATATCTCAAGACAGTTATCTCAAGATAACTTGAGATATCTTGAGATTAATTGAGATATCTCAATACAAATATCTCAATATAAATTGAGATATCTCAAGATAAAATGTGATATCTCAACATGGAGTATCTCAAGATAAATTAGACATATATCGAGATATCTCAAGATACGGTGCATCGCGGAGTATTACAATATACATATTTTACCGAGGTGTTCATAATCTGGGTTTCGTAGCAATGCGGGTTTGCCTTATCGACAAATTACATTCTAACCGGAGTATTTCTCTTCGCAAACAAACCGAATGGTAACAAACTTTGAAAATATGTTGAAATACAGAAAAAAAATCCTTCATTTGACTGTTTTAGTAAAAAAAGGTTTGACCCTTAAGGTCGGAATCTACAGTTTTCTTTGAAATTCAGACTATTTTCAGACATGTACACTAATTACGTTAAATAACTTGAATTCTATTTTTCAAAACTAACAAACATGCCCTATTCCTGAAAGACCATATAATTTCCTCTCAAAATATAGCAAATACATGCTAGAAAGCAACAAAGTCAGTTTCTCTGCCTACAAATACAATTCATTTACCCCACCCACTTAGCACTCAAAAAATGGAAAACATGACATTTATAGAGACACGGCAGCATATACCTGTCCCTTATTTGAGATATAACACATCCATAATTGAATGACAAACACTCCAAATTGTCATAAAAATGCTATTTCTACATACCTTATCCGGCTTTTTTTTCCGTAATCTTATGTCGAATGGAGAGATGAAGGAATTGATCAAACAAAGCTACCATTTACAGCATAGCCACCAGTTACTAGTTTCTGTTTACAGCCTCTATACCGGTCACAGTACAAAAAGTTTATTTACACCAAAATTAACTATTATGTCATACTAAGTCAAAAACACTGCATTTGTGGATTTCTTTTTTATTGTCTAGCCTGTACATGGCTTTTAATCTCTTAGATTTCTATTTTATAAGAAATTCCCCATGGACATTCATTCGAAACTAAGGAGTCTCCCCTGACGTCTGTAATGATGACTTACCAGCTCCAGGATGGTAAATTCTTGTTTATTGAGGGCTATGTTGATGTCTGTAATGATGACTTACCAGCTCCAGGTTGGTAAATGCTTGTTTATTGAGGGCTATGTTGATGTCTGTAATGATGACTTACCAGCTCCAGGTTGGTAAATGCTTGTTTATTGAGGGCTATGTTGATGTCTGTAATGATGACTTACCAGCTCCAGGTTGGTAAATGCTTGTTTATTGAGGGCTATGTTGATGTCTGTAATGATGACTTACCAGCTCCAGGTTGGTAAATGCTTGTTTATTGAGGGCTATGTTGATGTCTGTAATGATGACTTACCAGCTCCAGGTTGGTAAATGCTTGTTTATTGAGGGCTATGTTGATGTCTGTAATGATGACTTACCAGCTCCAGGTTGGTAAATGCTTGTTTATTGAGGGCTATGTTGATGTCTGTAATGATGACTTACCAGCTCCAGGTTGGTAAATGCTTGTTTATTGAGGGCAATGTTGATGTCTGTAATGATGACTTACCAGCTCCAGGTTGGTAAATGCTTGTTCATTGAGGGCAATATTGATGTCTGTAATGATGACTTACCAGCTCCAGGTTGGTAAATGCTTGTTTATTGAGGGCAATGTTGATGTCTATACCAATGAGATCCATCTTCTGCGTGATTTCATCTTTAACAAGCTTTGGTAACACATCTTGACCAAGAATCTGATAGAAAATTAGAATATAAGGGAGATGTGTCTAGTGCTGGAAATTAGTTGTTAAAAAAATCTACTATTATCATTAACGTTATTTATTCTTTCAACAAAGACGACTCATGCAGGCCTATTTTACTGTCATTCCAGAAAAGTCTTTTAAAAAAAAAAAAAAAAATCTGAAAAAAGTTTACATTTATCACCAAAAATATGAAGTACTTTGTACTTTAAACAAGAAAAATGGGCATTTTTTTAATTTTTTCCAAAAACAAGCATTTTAATACATAAACTGTTCTGAAAATTAGAAAGTATAGCAAGAGCACCACCTAACAGGGCATATATGTCTTTGTTGTGAATCTAATACTTTGAAAGTTATTATAATCACTTGTAAAAGGCAAGGTTAAGTTCCAGGTTAAACCTTTTTTAAAGGCGAATAATTCAAAACAAATGAACCAGAGTCATGGGCCCTCATTGGATCAAGCTGAAGATGTGTACACAGTTTCATAGTTGTGATCTAGATCTTTTATTTTGAACATTATTAGCCCAATCAGCTGTAAGGGAAAAGTTAACAGACAGACAAATGGACAGACAGACAAACAATGCCATAACATGATACCTCATGTTGGAATTACCAGTCTTCACCAGATACCCATGAAAGATTCTTATGTTTCTGATTCTTATAGTATACATATAACATTTTCTGGAAACTGACAAACATAAGAATCTTTCATGGGTATTCGGTAATATCGGGAATTCCAACATGAGGTTAAACTGCTCTGTTAGGAACCAAGGCTCTGCCGACGTTCGGATTAAACTATTAATACCGAGGGTTGGAATTCCCTCTCTGAACCAGATACCCATGCCTGATTCCCTTGTCTTGCATACTACTGATGTTTGTGCATTGTTGCCAACAATTAACAGTTTGTAAGTTTATTTACACAATGAAGTCATGCAACTGTTGTCAGTTTCTGTGTCATTATTCACTTATCTGCCTCCATGTGTAATTCAGATTTGTCAGAACATGTGCTCCATATCTGGCATGCAAGAAAGAATAGTATTACAAACCAGATTGACATGTTTCTGTAATGCCGTGCATTGACTGATATTCATATTTTCCCGCACTGCTGACTCCAGGTCTGAATACAGTTGTCTAATGCCCTCACCCGCCTCAATGGCCTGCAAAATTAAAAATACAATAAAATCTTAAATTATTTGTTTATGATAAAAAAGGGGTGCATATGAACCTGTGTCGACAATACTGCAAACACTCTGACTATATTTTCAGTGACATACAAAACTGTACCGTATTTGTCCACACAAAATAACCCCAGTGTGCAGTTCAAGATGGGTACAGCTTCAGCTTCAGGTGCTGATGGAAACTGAAGAACCATGGGAAAAGGGTTTCAGTGGACACCATTATTCATAAATGTGCAAGAAACCTATCTGTGGCTACTACATGTATCAGTCACTTCCTGTAAAACGTTATTTAACAAATACTAAATAAAAGCAAGAAGCACCGCCCATAGTTGCAGATGCACAACTTTCGAGGTCTTGCTTTCGAGGTCTTGTCTATCTGGGAATTAAGTTGAAAGACACTTGTCTCTACGAGTTTTCACATGGAATTATTTAAGTGATTAGTAATTTTTGAGCTACAAGCTTACAAACCAAATGTTCTAAATATAAAGTGGGCCATAAGTTTGTTGAAACAAAAGCTAGAGTTACAGACCCTGGCTCTATGATGCTGCCTAATGATGCCAAATACATGTGTGAAGTTTCAATCCATTATGTGAGATAATTCTGGAGTTACAATCTGGACACACAAACTTTATCCAAATTTTCTACGTATAAAAGGGGCCATAATTTTGCTGAAATAAAAGCTAGACTTATAGAACCTGACTTTACGATGTTGTCGAATGATGACAAATAAATGTGTGAAGTTTCAATCCATCAGGTAAAGTAGTTCTGGAGCTATAATCTTACTTACAAACTTTAACCAAATTTCCTACGTATAAAAGGGGCCATCATGTTGTTGAAATAAAAGCTCAAGTTATAGAACATGGCTCTATGACGTTGTCGAATGATAACGATTACATGTGTGAAGTTTCAATCCATCACGTGAAGTAGTTTTGGAGCTACAATCGTACATAAACACTTTAACCTGGACGCAGACGGCGACGCAGACAATGATCAAGTGATGACAATAGCTCTTTTTTCTTTGAAAAAAGTCCGGCTAATAAATTGTACTTTATTTTATAGAGAGTATTATTTATCTGTGTATATAGATACCTTTTTGGCATATTCCCCAGTGAGACAGACAACTGTCTTGGTACCACTGGTACCTCCTGTGAGACTTGTTACACAGAAGTGTTCTAAATCACCCGTGTTGAGAACATGTCTGAAATAAAAAGTTAATATGCAAAGTTCATTAGCCAAATTGGTTACTTAAGATTACATTCTCGACCACACATTACATATAACCATAAAGCAAAAACATGCCAAGTCAATTATTTTATCAATAATGAATGTTCAAAAGGAATATTGCATCAACTTGCAGTGCAATAATTAAGTTTGACAACAGATGTTGGTGAGAGACGTCAAATATAACGACAGTATCATGCAATATAATAAACAAAGTCCAAGTTTCACGGTAGATGCACTGTAAATGCCGTGTGTAAAGGGACACACGGCAATCTTGATTTTTTAAAAACTCACGGCGTCCTAGTTTTTCCACATGAATTGCACTTGTTCAATCATTATATTAATTATAAGAATAGTATAAAGCAAACTGTTTTTGCATATTACTAACTGTTGATTACATTTCACCAATAATATGTTCAAACCTATGGTAGAATAACAAAGAAAAGTGGAAAACTCAAAACCGTATTTAATTATACACAAGCAGATACAAAGTCAAAATGATACTGGATTAATAAATCAAGAGGCTAATTTTAATGCTTGAAAAAGACTTCAAGATTGCCGCGTGTCCTTTTAATTAAAGTAGTTATCCCGCCAACAACAACATAATTATGTAAACCATTTCTAAAACCTACAAACGACGAGCTGACGAGGAGCTATACATATAATTTACACTCTATTCTGAGAATCCAAACTCAACAGAAACAATATAAAAGGCTTTAACCAGCCAGGCCAAACCCCAAAACTGGAGCATCGAATTAAGATTAACTCATAATTCATTTTATGCATATTTCACCACGGGTATTTTAAGAATCCGTGAAAATATAGTTTTAATCGGCACATTTACATTATTATATCGGATACATTTCTGAACATCTGGCTAGAATTTTAATAAATGGTTTTGTAGTGTACTTTTGCCCTTATTTGGAGGGTTAGTTTCTTTAAAAGGATAGTTCTATACCGTTATGTCATTATGATCTAGATACTCACGTGCCTCCACACAATTCTGCTGAAGCACAAACACTGTCCCCTGACTCACTTTCTACTGATACCACAAACACTTCATTGGGATACATCTGAAAACAACAGCATAAAGATAAGCGAGTTGTTTTTACATCTGAATGGTGTTTAACTGCTTATCAGAACATTATGTTATTTAGAAGAGCCCCAGAGAGAGTGGAATAATACATATGAATCTGGGAACCGTCCCTAGTAATCCACGAATAGATTCCTGTATGATTCTTTAACATGAGCCTAGAAAAGATTAAGATCAATGTGACTGCCTGGTGTACGTCACCATCCGATGGATGAAGCTAAGGAAAAGCGTCTTGCCTGAAAACACACCAATGAAACTCAGTGACACTGGTGAGACTTGAACATGGGTACATTGGTTTCAAGTCTGCCCTGTTATCCACTGGGCCATGCCTGACCCCTCTTTTGGAACTGGATTTGGTCCATAACATTGCTCTGAAATTGACCTTACACCAGCTGTCAATCAAATCCATTTTCACCAATCAAATCAATATGATACCTCCAACAAACATTAGCACGTGCAACTTGATTATAATATGATCTATTGTGATTATACACATGGCTATAACATCCAAGTAATGACGAAAAATATCTTGTAAATACTTTAATAATATCATTAAAATATGTACCACATTTTCCAGGGAGACAACTCCACTTGTGTGTAATGCTTCTTGCAATGGTTTAAGTTGTCTGCACATGGGCAATTTCTGCTGTATTGTTGCCTTGACTAAGTTCCCTATTTCAAAGACATCTTTATCACTGACAGATGCCTGGAACAGATTACACCAAACCTTTTATGACAGTTAACATTAATGAAACACTTGCATGCACAAAATAACTCTATTTCATATATTTCTTATGCTAATCCTTGTTGCAATCTTTAATAAATAATTCAGAACTTTCACATGACATCATAAAATAATTTGACCAATCAGTGATCAATAAAATAAAACACCTCCACATTCTGGTAGGGGGTAAACTCGGTGTTTATCGTTGATGCTCAACTGACTTTTGTCCTTTATTTTGTGTGCACAGTTATCAATCTTCTTTTGGTGCTGTCTGATTTTAAAACACCAGTATGGATACATTTAATTTTGGTCTAATATTTAGATTTTTCATATAGAGATTGAGGATAAAGGATCAAGTCCGAGTAAACTCCTTTATTTTCACCTACTGAATATCTCAACATCTCGGAAATGTGTACATGATGACAAGATGCTATCAAATTCTATCTCCAACAAATGGAGCTAATAATATTTAACATCCTTTTTAAAATTCAAAAGAGAAATACCAGATAGTATTCATTTTAAATTAAATAACACAATATTATCGGATCATCTGTGTTTATTTTATATACATGTATAAGACATGACTGATTGGTGCTTTACATCTGTTTAACACAGAGGTCATGACAAAGGTCATAACAGAGGAGTGAGACAAGAATTTCAGTTTACAGTTTCATGCGCAAAATACTGGTTAGTTGGAGGTTCGAACTGGAGACCTCTAACAGGCAGACCACTGGACTGAATAAGGAATGGATACAGTGATATAAAACAGAAACCTACGACACAGGAGAAATCAAACGTAAGTTTATCCTCTTGTACGGCCGAGCCCCTCTGACAGACATTGGGGCCAAGCACTTGTCTTAATGTAGCGTTGACGAGATGTGTGGCAGTGTGGTTCCTCATACAACACACTCTGTGATCCTGTAAGCACATAAGTAATACACGTACAGAATGATCCAGTAATAAGCTTATTTGTGTCAGACAAATTCAAGGTTCACTTATCCTTCTACTTACATTTTTAGGAGTTAAAGATAAGGATTTCGCAAATAAAAATCATAATCGCTAATATTAATACAACAGTAACGAACTCCGAACACAAAAATAACTGTTATGAGTGATGATGTCAATGAAGGGTCGGGAACATCCATGTCATTTGTAGAGGATGCTCAACATAGCCAAACATTTTGGTTAAAATAAAATACAAACTGATTTATAATATAATAAACAGATTATTTATTCAACTACTTGGTCTGATTATAAGGAAAACCTTCATTCGATTGTAGGTGTGTTTTTTTCCCGCATAACATCTTTGAAGGATTCCCTATTAACGATCCTAGCAGTTCAATAACCTTTATTTAACTTCTGCCTATAAACATGTATACTTTAGTTATTTTTGATTATGCATCTGACATTTCTTTATTAAAACATTTATGAATTTTTATTCGAAAAGGATTTGGCATAATTATTTTCTTAAAATGTGTGTCTAATTTCCCAAGAATTGCATGTGCGGCCATCACAGAATGCACAATTTAGTGTTTTGTTTTCTTTGAAATCTTAAAAGATTTGTTTGACTTACCTCATCCATCACCATGGTTACAGGATGACTGGTTTCCAAGTAACCATCAGTGACTGTTCCAATATGGAGGACATATCCATGGTTAGACTGGGTATCTGTTATAACAGCGGTGCCAGTCTGTAAAACAAGGGTAATATACTACACTAACAATGTGTATAGTTTTCATTCATCCACCACCAAGGTTACAGGCTGACTGGTTTCCATGTAACCATCAGTAACTGTTCCAATATGGATGACATATCCATGGTTAGACTGGGTATCTGTTATAACAGCGGTGCCAGTCTGTAAAACAAGGGTAATATACTACACTAACAATGTGTAACATGTCCTGTTTTCATTCGCCAATCATCTGGAATGAATGTATAACCATCAAATCTATCAGGGTCTGTGTTTGCATGTGTGTGGTAACAACTGAAGATTGAATTTTGTACAGTGTATGTAAGTGTACTTTTAAGCCTCCTGGATTATGATTTTTAGTGTAAACCACAAAAATATATACATGTTCAGTAAAAAAAAAATTATGAAACTTTATTTTTAATTTCTAAATCCATCTCACCCATGCATCCTTTCAGGCTTCTCCACATGCTATTTACGTGGAGTGGTTCCCTTTGGTTTGATTTAACAAAATACTCCTTCACAATCACTAAAAGTGACCCCTATCTTAAGATTTTTCAAACGAAGCTATGCTTAGAAAATTTCAAACGTAAGTCAAACATCATGTCTAATATAACCAGTCCGTCATAACAGGCTTTACCATATAATAAATACATCGAGTAGTGTACTTGTCCCTGCTTTTAGAACAAAAAAATTCATTATTAGAAGAAAAGGTAACATTCAATACAGAACACACAAAACAGTCTTTATCATCCTACCTGTGTTTTTATTACACCTTTATCCCCCTTCTGTCCCCCTTTTTCTGCATAAAATTGTGTTCGATCTACTATGATTCCAACTTTGTTGCCAACTGATAATTTATCAACCATCTTGTTGTTTTCATTTAATAAACAAACAACTATGCTACTCAAGTTCGGGAATTCTGAAAAGAAATAAAAACAACAGATCATCCATTTTGCCGAGGCAACATCAGGGGAATAATATGACATGGAATGTATAACTACTGTATACCCCTGTGTAACTGATTCCCCTAATACCACCCAACTGCTCCTCTACTTTATTCTTTAGAAAATGAAATCACAAAATTACCAGTTCCCTGAAGTCATTACCGGTCATATAAGGCAATAAGCATTTTAGAGGCATAACATGTCATTTTTTTAATGCATAGCATGCTTACAGCACTTTTACATTTTGTTTATACCTAATTACAAATTTGGTTTTCTTGGTAAAATGTCCTCATATAAACACCACCTTTTGTAAAATGCATCGCCCCAGGAGCTTTTAAAAGAGGGTACACAATACGCTACGCAAAATAGAAATATATCGAAAAGAAGTAATATGGATAGTAAACTTTTTATTAACCATTTGAATTTGCAGTTCAATATATCCACAAAATCACTTGTATGAGTCACTAATAAAAACAATAATGTAAATGTATGTCTGGGGTGTGTGTCACCATTCCACTGGCAACATGTCTGGTGATAATAGATTACAATTATGACACACTCCTATACCATCTCATACACAATACCAAATAGAGAAACTGAATCAGGGTTGCATTCACAAAAAGCAATGGTGCTAAAAACTATGTTTGTTTATCAGAACTTTACATATTTATATCAGACCATATTTGACGGTTTCACTGCACAGTTAGCTCCCTTGAAACCGACGGTAGGGTAATTTTTGCACCATAAAAAGTAGTAGTGTGTTCTTTGACTTTAAATATTTGTAATAACTGCTGACATATATGTTTATTGCTGTTGCAGGTGTCAGAGATGAACAGTCTGAAAGTGGATGAGCAGCTATTAGATGACACTGCCACCAACATATGACTGTTTTATGGGTGTTGAAGAAGAGTAGGAATTCTGGTCCAAACTCTGGAGTTAAAGCCCAAAATAGTGCATTGGAGGACACCACTCAAAATAAAAAAGGTTAACGTACCAGATTTTGTACAGTTTTGCGAGGACTGTGTTTCATCAAAAAGCAACTTTTAGCTTAGAAATTTCCTGGCCCAACAAACTTTATTTCAAAGGAAAAAGAAACGCATAATGGGTATTTCCGCTATGTATTGTATGTTTAATATGCTACTGCTTATCGAATGGTACAGGGCAACATTAGGCCTGTCCTTTCGGAAAGGTTTAAACAGCACCGAACACACCAATGGTTACCCCTTTAAAGTTTCATTATCGACAGAATGCGCATCTGGCTCAAGCAGGTGAGAAAAAAGGCTTTAAACATTGCAATCTCTTAACATTAAACACAATACTGAAATGGCTTGACTTTTTCAAGTGAATCTTCAACATTTATGAATTTCGTGTAACAAAGTATACTTTCATTAAAAGGTCTACTACATGACAGAGTTGTCTTTTCTGTAATTAGTTCACAAGTTGTAGCCCCTTTTTGTACAAAACACGTTGAGATATATCTGGAATATTACATGGAATTAATTAGGTGTATATAATAGTGTAGTATAGGCAATTATGCATTTCTTTTTCCTTTCAGTATATCAGATCCTGCCATATTTATATCAGAACTTACCATATGTGTATCAGAACTTACCATATTTATATCAGAACTTACCATATTTATATCAGAACTTACCATATTTATATCAGAACTCATATTTATATCAGAACTTACCATATTTATATCTATCAGAACTCAGAACTTACCATATTTGTATCAGAACTTACCATATTTATATCAGAATTTACCATATTTATATCTATCAGAACTTACCATATTTATATCTATCAGAACTTACCATATTTGTATCAGAACTTACCATATTTATATCAGAACTTACCATATTTATATCTATCAGAACTTACCATATTTATATCTATCAGAACTTACCATATGTGTATCAGAACTTACCATATTTATATCAGAACTTACCATATTTATATCAGAACTCATATTTATATCAGAACTTACCATATTTATATCAGAACTTACCATATTTATATCAGAACTTACCATATTTATATCTATCAGAACTTACCATATTTATATTAGAACTTACCATATTATTTATATCAGAACTTACCAAGTTTATATGAGAACTTACCATATTTCCCCCCAGACACAGTGTACTGATACTTGGCCTCATCATTAGTTACTGGTATGTTACCAGAGATCAGATCATTCAGCAGTTCACCTGTCAGCCATGGGTACTCCACCTCTACAGTATGTATGGAGGTTACCTGAAGATGAACAATACACAAGTATGGCAGATTATCTCTCAAATTCTGAACCTGTCTGAGGATTCAAATAAAAATATGTGGTCCTTGATATATGTATATTCAGCAAAGTATACATATGAGTACCTGTAAGTCAACCATAACTGATCATTTAGATTAGGGCTGCCATATAGATAGTATTTCACGTGAGGCTTCTTGACATAAGCATAACTCCAAAAGAATAACATTATTGCCTATAATACCTCACCTATAATACCTCAGGTATAATACCTCACATCTGTAGGATGATTTGATTGATCGTGACAATGACTCATGCGGATGTTTTTCATGGTTTGATACATTCTAATATTTCTCACATTTATTATTCAATACATCTCGTTTTATTGTTGCTTTTCATAAAAACAGTCTGCATAATAATGACATAAAGCAGTGGCTGAAACAAAGTTGAAATTCAAGCTTTCTAAAGATTCTAATCCAGATTTGTTCTCGCCAATCCATCTCGCTATATTGTCTTTTGGAAAACTTTAGTGTCTAGCACCAACACATATCTGCATCATTTGGAATAGGTTAAACCAACTAGACACCAACACATATCTGCATCATTTGGAATAGGTTAAACCAATCAAACTTATTTCACTTTACTGATCTTGTTAATTGCATGCAATGTAATAAACGTTTTTCCAATAAAAAATGTCTACCTTATATTTCTCCATCACTTGATTTATGTCCTCTGGACCTACATGTATGTTATGCGCGTTGGCAATCAATTCTATCAAGTCTAGCGACATGCTATTGCCATAGTAACCATCGTGTAATCTCTCGATATGCTCTCCTGTAATAAACACAACATTTTTTTTCCCCTCGACATAGTTTGTCATGCACGGAAAAATCAAGTTATTACTCAAGTACAGTTCTAGTCAAAAATAGACATTTCTAATCAAACATAGACAGTTTTTGTCACACATAGCCACATATAGATAGTTATAGTCACAAAGATAGTTCTAATCACACATAAATCAATTACAGTCAAACTTGTATTAAGCAACCGCTCAAGAGAGAGTCTAGAAATGGTCGCTTACTAAAACAGTCGAATAGAATGAATATAAAAACGTATCCGAAAATAGCACATTCCGAATTTGAATCTACTAATAAAGTACCGTGACAAAAGCAAAAGTAGGGTAGTTATTTAGCCGAAAATTACATCGTAAACGCATGTTTAATGATAGTTTTTGACGAAAATCAAAGTTTCACAAGATTGGGTATAACTAATCTAGAGAAACGGTCATTTGTTGACTATTTTTGGTAATTTTACGCGAGTGATTGAATTGAATTGGGGTTTTACGGTGCACCAACACAAGAAAGGTTATATATGCGCAAAACAGGGATGCACATGCCAGACTCATCCTCCATTTACATCTAGATATAATATGGAGAATGGACCTCGAACCTTCTAACATGCAGAACTGCAGAGTTGCTGCAAATTCTATTGTAGACATTACATTTCCGATGGAGCCACGTTTCCACATCATGCAGTATCATGAAGAAAACCTTGAATGAGCATGATAAAAAAATGACAAAATGAATATGAAGGGGTCCTACCCCTCTGCCTCTGCCTCTAGCGGGATTTGCAGTGGTTGTATTCTACCGCGGCAATCACATAGGGATTTACGCGAGTGAAAGAAATTGCAAGTTGTGTTTGTTTTCCCAACAAAAATCAAGGTCAATTATTATCTCGAATCTCGCGACATCAATCAACAAGAACACTCAGCTAATACTCTTAAATAATGTTTAATCAGAAATGACGAGAATGTTGCGATTGCTATGACTGTCTCAAGTCAAAATATATTGTTTGTACCTTTCTCACTTCAATGGTAACTAATAAAGGTGTGATTATCTAATTTGGACACAATTGATATTTGATGTGAAAACAGATGGTGTTGGTCACGTTAGGCAAAAGTCGCTTAATGCACTTAAAATGATCGGGTGGGGGGTGGGGGGGGGGGGGGGGGATCAAAAGTGGTTGCATAAGACAATTGGTCACTGAATGCATGCGGTCGCATAAGAAAGTTTGACTGTATATTCATATATAGGTAGTTTGAAGTTTAAAAATGAGGCTAAACAATTGCTCAGTCTGTCTTAAACTCATGACCCTATATCTACTATTCTGATGCTATACACAGTGAGTTAACCATCCTGTCCATATTTCTTTTACCTAGGTTCATGAAACCTTGTATCATCCTTCTACAAATGTACATAACTATTCCATAACAACCCTGAGCAAGAAAGGTTATCTTATACCTGTAAGTGATGTGATTTGAGGATTTTTTTTCAACAGTTTCTCAAAGTTCTTTATCCCCACACTGTGTGCATGAAGATATCTCTGCTCAGTTATATCCAGGACGTCTCTCACCTGCAAATATTGGATATCTTTTATAACTATAATCTGCTTCATTATACAATATTTTAAATAAAACAAATATTTTAATCTTAAAAGCAACATTACAAGTGAAGGCTATTCCATTAAAACTACCCCAGGACCCCAGGAAGGCAGTTTAATAAACATCTATGGGTGAACTCTATTTTCTGAAATTTGGTTGCTTAAACTCAATTGTAAATCTATGGGTGGGTGTTCAATTTCAAAAATGCCTTCCTGTGGTCCAATGTATGTTTTAATAGAATAGCTCTGAACTCTTTTATCATAATTACAAGTAACAGACATATATGGAGCACAGCAACCAAACAATGTAATGTTAGTTTGATTAACAACACCCTTTGATGAACCTTATGTAGGTTGTCAAGACTAATGAATGAATGAATGGTGTTTTATGGCACGTCGACACATAAATAGGTCATATTGTGCGCAAAAATTTATGAAAAAAATGAAGTATTTGTCGATCAAGACAGTTGGTCAATTGACTGTTATACTGGATTAAAAACTGGAACTTATCACTCAAGGTGATGAATAACCCCGCTTAAATTCTGAGTCATAAACAAAGGGCCATAATTCTGTAATAAATTAGGCAATCAACAATGGGTTATGCAGAGCGACATAAGGTCATCAGTTGTTATGTGTATATGAAGATTGGGAACAACCCATTCAAAACTGTTTTGAGGAATGCAAGTAATAAAAATGTGTTACGCAACGGGACGAGACGCGACAACAATGTGTTATGCGACGCGGCGGGACTCTACAGACAACGTGATTCCTATATAACGCCAACTTCACTGTGTGAAAGCTGGGTATAACAAACATAGCAAATTGTTGTTCATATTATTGTTGTTGTTTTTTGCCTACTGTGCATTTCAGGGTATCTATGCGTTGAATATGAATCGAGATTTTTTTTTATTCCTTTCTATATGTTTTCATACCTGATATGATTGAACAGAATTAAAATGGACGCTCCTGAATCTGTTTTCAATCTTCGAGTAGCCATCCTCTAAGCTTCGCAAAGCCAAAAAATCATTTTGAACACCCATGTTTACATGTAATTTTATTGACAGCCAAAAACCAAAATGGCGACAGCGGAACATTCCATTTTTCTAGGGTAGGGTGACTTAAAAAATCAGTTGACCAACAGTGGTGTAAATAACAAAATACGAATGCAGTATACTATTTACCTAGCCTTTATTTGCTAGATATAATGGTTTTCATTCCAAAATAAAGGATAAGTATGATCGATTGCCGGAGGTGCTGAACATTGAACAACAACATCACCCTGCATAACCTACGTTTTACTTGGTACATCCGAACCCTAGAAACAGACATGAGCAGACAACAATTTCTAAAAATTAGGCCGCCATGTTGTTTTAATTTTTACAATATAAACAATGGGGTCAAAATGAATTTTAGGCTTTGTGAAGCATACCGGATGGCTATGACAAGATTGTAAACAGATCCAGGAGCGTCTATTTTCATTCTATCTAACCATATCAGGCATGAAAACATATAATAAGTAATAAAAAAAAATATTGATTCATATTTGACGCACAGGCACCCTAAAATGCACAGTACATTTTTATTAAATTTATGTTATTAAAATTTCTGTTTTGAATTTAAATATACATTGTTTAAAAGCATTCAAGTGGACATTATCAGCAAACTAATCGCATACTAATTGCATAAATTTCAGCTGTAGTTAATTTTACCTTTCCAGCATGGACTGATATTTCTGGAAATGCATCTCCCTACAAAAGAAGAACAGCAACCAATTTTCAAAGTTATTAATGAAGTACAGAAGCAGAAAGATGAAAGTCAGTTTATAACCATTTTAGATGTCAAGACCTGCCTGACCAAGAATCCAGTTTTTGAATGGCTTTCCTTACCACCCTTTTAAATTGAATGAGGCATAACAAACTTCAAAATCATTTGACGCTTATTTAACTGTAGCTATTTTATAAACATTTAGGTCAAATTGTGTATTTAATTGGCACATGTTCACCACCACCTCCACCACCACCACTGCCAGCATCACCATCAAATAAGAACAAAACATTATTAAGTTTAACACATATGTGTACATGTTTAAATGTTACGACAGATTATTTGAAATTTATAATACCAATTAGTGCTTAAATAATCTGACTACATACTTCTTTGACCACATCCACTTACTTGGCCTGCCTGAAGTGAACGGTTATGCTGCTTGCGTATATCAACTTACGAGTGAGTCAACAACAGGCTGTACAAGCTTCCCCATCAGTCCAGTCTCCCCGTGTAACACCTCATGGCACTGGTAAAGGGCCCGGTAAATTACAGATCGCAACTTGTGTCTACCAAAACAACATTATGTTTACTTAATGCTGCAAAAGTAATTTAATAACATTTTTTAAGTTTAATGTTTTTCGTATTTCTCATAAAAAGTTAAGTATAATATACCTTAAATGAAATAGTTAATTGAAGATGCGTGTATGTATAAGCGTTTATTTATCCTTACTGTATTGCACTGGGCAATTTAGCGAGCAGACCTTGGTTTTAAGTCTCATACAAGGATTGCTCAGGTGTGAAATTCTTGTTTTAAATATTTCGAGAATTAGTCCAAAATCTGTCCTGACTGGGATAGAAAGCATGATCCCTGGATTATTAAACCGTGGTGTCAACCACCACACCAAGGCGACATTACACCATGGCGACACCTTAATTCGAACATGGTCAATCTCCAGCCTTATCAGAAGCGAGCCATCAAAGACGCAGATAAGCCGTTACTATACTTAGGCCAATGATTATTGAAAGCAAGGTGCTACCTACTCGAGATCCATCCTCCCCGGCAGTAGGCCATCACTGATACAGACGGTGGCCATCCTGGTGTGGTCAGCAATGATTCTGTATGCCGTATCTAGTCTGTCAACATCAGCCACTCCTGTCTTACCACCATATGCCGGAACGTTGGTCATCTGGAAAGGGTGAATAACAGAATGGATTGGGATATTTTGTCGGTTTTTTACTTTCACACATAATGGATGCTTACCATAATCGGGTTTGTATTTTCTGTGGGAAAAGCAAAAGCATTCGATATGTTAGCAAAATTTTAACAAAAATTCTAGAAAATTTATATTTGATGTCAATTTTTTTTCTACATTCATTTTCTCTGTAATTAAGGCTCAAGAGCCTAATGCTTAATATCAAAGCAAACTAGAAATTGTTATTGTCCATGGGACAAAAACGTATGGCTCCCCCACTCGCCCGAACAGACATAATTGACGACTCTAGGTCCAACTGTTCTTTATTGATCTGAGATCGTTTTGATATTCAATATCCCTGTGACTGTATCTACTATCTGTATCAGTAAGGCCACATAAAAAAATATGTGTGGTTCAAGTAACCCGACCGACCCTATTTTTTTAAAGGGCCGACCCTAAAACTTCTTATGCAAAAATTAAAAAAATAAATAAATTAAAAATAAAAAAAAAATAAAAAAAATAAAAAAAATAAAAAATAAAAAATTTAAAAAAAAAATAAATAAAAAAAAAAAATCAATAGGGGTCATCTACTGGTCATGACCAACCATCCTTCCAAGTTTGAGGACCCTAGGTCCAACCATTCTCTAGTTATTGATCGGACATAGTTTCACCGCAACCTTGACCTTTGACCCCAAAATCAATAGGGTCATCTACTTGTCATGACCCTCCATCCTTCCAAGTTTGAGGACCCAACCGTTCTCTAGTTATTGATCGGACATCGTATTAATAGTCAAGGTCACTACGACCTTGACCTTTGACCTAGTGACCCCTCTACTTGTCATGACTAACCGTCGTTCCAAGTTTGAGGACCCTAGGTCCAACCGTTCTCTAGATATTGATCGGACATCGTTTTGATAGTCAAGGTCACCACGACCTTGACCTTTGACCTAGTGACCCCAAAATCAATAGGGGTCATCTACTTGTCATGACCAATCATCCTTCCAAGTTTGAGGACCGTAGGGCCAACCATTCTCTAGTTATTGATCGGACATCGTTTGTGACACAGACAGACCTACGGCCTTGACCTTTGACCTAGTGACCCCAAAATCAATAGGGGTCATCTACTTGTCATGACCAACCATCCTTCCAAGTTTGAGGACCGTAGGTCCAACCGTTCTCTAGTTATTGATCGGACATCGTTTGTGACACAGACAGACCTACGGCCTTGACCTTTGACCTAGTGACCCCAAAATCAATAGGGGTCATCTACTTGTCATGACCAACCATCCTTCCAAGTTTGAGGACCCTAGGTCCAACCGTTCTCTAGTTATTGATCGGACATCGTTTTGATAGTCAATGACACCGCAACCTTGACCTTTGACCTAGTTACCCCAAAATCAATAGGGGTCATCTACTTGTCATGACCAACCATCCTTCCAAGTTTGAGGACCCTAGGTCCAACGTTTCTCTAGTTATTGATCGGACATCGTTTTGATAGTCAATGTCACCGCAACATTGACCTTTGACCTAGTGACCCCAAAATCAATAGGGGTCATCGACTTGTCATGACCAACCATCCTTCCAAGTTTGAGGACCCTAGGTCCAACCATTCTCTAGTTATTGATCGGACATCGTTTTGATAGTCAATGTCACCGCAACATTGACCTTTGACCTAGTGACCCCAAAATCAATAGGGGTCATCTACTTGCCATGACCAACCATCCTTCCAAGTTTGAGGACCCTAGGTCCAACCATTCTCTAGTTATTGATCGGACATCGTTTTGATAGTCAATGTCACCGCAACATTGACCTTTGACCTAGTGACCCCAAAATCAATAGGGGTCATCTACTTGTCATGACCAACCATCCTTCCAAGTTTGAGGACCCTAGGTCCCACCATTCTCTAGTTATTGATCGGACATCGTTTTGATAGTCAATGTCACCGCAACATTGACCTTTGACCTAGTGACCCCAAAATCAATAGGGGTCATCTACTTGTCATGACCAACCATCCTTCCAAGTTTGAGGACCCTAGGTCCAACCATTCTCTAGTTATTGATCGGACATCGTTTTGATAGTCAATGTCACCGCAACATTGACCTTTGACCTAGTGACCCCAAAATCAATAGGGGTCATCTACTTGTCATGACCAACCATCCTTCCAAGTTTGAGGACCCTAGGTCCAACCATTCTCTAGTTATTGATCGGACATCGTTTTGATAGTCAATGTCACCGCAACATTGACCTTTGACCTAGTGACCCCAAAATCAATAGAGGTCATCTACTTGTCATGACCAACCATCCTTCCAAGTTTGAGGACCCTAGGTCCCACCATTCTCTAGTTATTGATCGGACATCGTTTTGATAGTCAATGTCACCGCAACATTGACCTTTGACCTAGTGACCCCAAAATCAATAGGGGTCATCTACTTGTCATGACCAACCATCCTTCCAAGTTTGAGGACCCTAGGTCCAACCATTCTCTAGTTATTGATCGGACATCGTTTTGATAGTCAATGTCACCGCAACATTGACCTTTGACCTAGTGACCCCAAAATCAATAGGGGTCATCTACTTGTCATGACCAACCATCCTTCCAAGTTTGAGGACCCTAGGTCCAACCATTCTCTAGTTATTGATCGGACATCGTTTGTGACACAGACCTACAGACAGACAGACCTACAGACAGACAGACAGAAAGCACAAAATCAATATGGCTCCCCTACCACACTTTGTGTGGGGGAGCCATAATAACGTTTTAGTAATCCCTCTGATGAAGACAACACAAGATATCAGTGATCTTAAAGTGTCAAATATGTAACCCAGGTGAAATATTGCAATTAACTACCTTATTCAAACATAGGTGGGAAACATCAAAACTACCTTATGTATAACATCAAACATGGGTGGGAAACATCAAAATAAACTACCTTATGTATAACATCAAACATGGGTGGGAAACATCAAACTAAACTACCTTATGTATAACATCAAACATGGGTGGGAAACATCAAACTAAACTACCTTATGTATAACATCAAACATGGGCAGGAAGAGGTCCGTGTTATAGTTTGACATTGTTCCACTCAGTACAGCACAGATCCTCTCCAGACCCATCCCCGTGTCTACATGGTTACTGGACAACGGTAGTAATGCACCATCCTTCTGTCTGCAGAAAAACAAGAATTTACATTCATTTCTTTAAGGAAAATAGTAGTGACCATTTGTAGCAGCAATTTAATATTTTAGAACACTTTGTTAATTTCTTTTCTTGCATTCTGATTGGCTAATGCATATATTTTGCAAACTATAAATAGTGTATCAGCTGTTATAAAGTTAACAAGGTTCAGATAAACTCATTTTGACTGAATAATAGATATTTAATGTTACATTTCATTGGACGAGGTCATGTAAAAAAAAAAGTGACATGAAATTAATCAAGATGGACATATGCAAGAAATGATATTTTATGGTTTTGTTCAGCTTTTTACATACCGGTAGTACTTGTGTGTAATGCATTAGAAAGGGTACACCATTTTAGGATTGAATTTGATATTTTGATCTTTCTACGGGCTAAGAAAAACATTAGGCTAGTTTGAAGCTAACTTCAAACTACCTTATGTTTTTCCACAGACCTAATAACAAATAGATTGGACACTACGAAAATTATCTAAATTTCACGTGGCACAGTGCGAAAATTTCACAAATTATTTCCCAACTTTAAACACACATATTTTGAAGAGTTTTATAGATACAGTTTCATTCATGCCAAATACAATCACAAATTTAATTTTCTTTCCAATGATAGTATTTTTCTTTCTCTTACATTTAGAGCAAAAAAGGAGCTTGACGGAAACTTTGACTATGTCAAAACCTTGACTTTTAAGAGAAAAGCGAAAAATGATGACATTTTTAACTTTAAACACCCTTTTATACAATTTCTTACTTTCAAAATAAACATAAATTATTATAATACCATTTTGCTATTCACCATGAATCGTTTGAATGTATTCTCATCCAAATCAGTGAATAATTGAGAGAGGAGATAGAAGGAAAAGTTAAGATGCCACGTGATTTTTGGTTACTTCATTGGTTAAGATAGGAAGTTTCCTATCTGTTTATTAATATGTCTGTGGTATTTCATACCCCGTAGAAATATCGAAATATCAAATTCAGTCCTTATATTCACATTAGGTTTGTTCTATCTGTTTTTCAGCCTTTAATACTGTAAATACATTGTATTCATGCTACAAATAGTGTTTTAAAGCTGTTATATGTACTGCTGGTCACTGCCAACCATGAACAATTCTTTATAGCAGATTATAGCAGTTAGTATGAGAATGTCGTGACGACGTTACGTAATACAAACAAAAAAAGTTTATCAGACAAATTAGCAGCACCTTGTTTGCTTTAGCTCTGTCACAAAAGTAAATGTTTTTCATTGGGAATTGAAGTACAACAAGATGCAATCATTGGGAATTGAAGTACAACAAGATGCAATCATTGGGAATTGAAGTACAACAAGATGCAATCATTGGGAACAGAAGTACAACAAGATGCAATCATTGGGAATTGAAGTACAACAAGATGCAATCATTGGGAATTGAAGTACAACAAGATGCAATCATTGGGTATTGAAGTACAAGATGCAATCATTGGGAATTGAAGTACAACAAGATGCAATCATTGGGAACAGAAGTACAACAAGATGCAACCATTGGGAATTGAAGTACAACAAGATGCAATCATTGGGAATTGAACTATGATGCAATCATTGGGAAATTACATACAAGATGCAATCATTAGGAATTGAAGTACAACAAGATGCAATCATTGGGAACAGAAGTACAACAAGATGCAATCATTGGGAATTGAAGTACAACAAGATGCAATCATTGGGAATTGAAGTACAAGATGCAATCATTGGGAACAGAAGTACAACAAGATGCAATCATTGTGAATTGAAGTACAACAAGATGCAATCATTGGGAATTGAAGTACAAGATGCAATCATTGGGAATTGAAGTATGATGCAATCATTGGGAAATTACGTACAAGATGCAATCATTGGGAATTGAAGTACAACAAGATGCAATCATTGGGAATTGAAGTACAACAAGATGCAATCATTGGGAATTGAAGTATGATGCAATCATTGGGAAATTACGTACAAGATGCAATCATTGGGAATTGAAGTACAACAAGATGCAATCATTGGGAACAGAAGTACAACAAGATGCAATCATTGGGAATTGAAGTACAAGATGCAATCATTGGGAACAGAAGTACAACAAGATGCAATCATTGGGAATTGAAGTACAACAAGATGCAATCATTGGGAATTGAAGTACAACAAGATGCAATCATTGGGAATTGAAGAACAACAAGATGCAATCATTGGGAATTGAGGTGCAAAAAGATGCAATAAAATAGATGCAATTGTTTATTGCAGGCATGCACAGTAGAAATGTAAATATAACAAAATTTAACATGGAGCCATTTAACAAGATTTCCAACTGTTAAAAGAACCATATACCCCCACAAAATGAAACGTTTCAATAAACTTTAGTTAAGTCTTGGGTTTTACAGTTATGCTTATACCTGCTGGATGCAAACTAGAAACACATTGCCGACTCATTACTCTTAACCTCATTACTCTTAACCTCATTACTCTTAACCTCATTACTCTTAACCTCATTCCAACTAATTCAAAACATCTGCCAAACATTAAATCTACTATCATTTGTTTTACATGTTTGTTATACGCCCATAGGGACGTATTATGTCCTGACATTGTCCGTCCGTCTGTCTGTCCGTTAAATTTTACCTGACAACTGACTGCGGCTAAGAACATTTAAAATATAAGGTCTACAACAATGAACCTTTGTAAAAAAATTCAGCCTGTTCCATTAAATACATCTGATAAAGGCCCATAACTCTCTGGTCCGTATTTTTTTTATTTATTCCCCTTTGAAAAGGTTTAACATGGAAATTAACCAACAACAGGCGTATATGCCCTGCTAGGCGGTGCTCTTGTTTTTATAAAGCTGTCGAGTTACCACACAATAAGTTACCTTTGTCATCTCTTACTACATGTCAGAAATAGCCATCATTTCGCTACTTACCTGTTGTATTGCATGAAGACAAGATTCCATATTTCCACGACTTCTGGAGAGCCCATGTTCACTAAAGGGGCTGCATTTCTGTTCCCTATGTGGTCAAAGTGTATCTCAGTACAGGGGCCACATGGACCCGAATCACCCATGTCCCAGAAATTATCCTTCATACCAAATGCCAGAATGTGATTTTCTCGAACACTGAAAATTACAGAAACTACTAAGAGCAGTGTGGATTAAGGTTATGCAACTGCTGTATTAAAAAAAAGTCCATATATACTGACGGTCAATGAAAACGCACCATTAACTCCATATTATACTGACGGTCAATGAAAACGCACCATTAACTCCATATGTTTATGTTGTAGGCCTATTCACCAACCATTTGGAATAAACCTGCTAACTAATTTTTATTTTATTTTTAAAGTATTTAATCTTGATACGTAACCTGTTTTACATGTTTATTGGTAGGTTTTTATGACAAGTCGTTAGGCAGTTATTTAACTTGTATTTTAACACTGTTTGTTATGGATAACCATAAAAAGAAAACTGTTCCACTAACTTTCAACCTTCTCTTAATAAATTTCAATTAATTTTACTGGCCTTTTTATTATTTGACTTCTGACAATATTATACAATGAATGTTTCTGAGAAAATGATTTCTTTGTGCGGTGTAACTGAAGAAACCCGGAAATGCATGTGCATTTCATAACAATATGGAATGCACTAAATCCAGATATGCACGTAAAAAATGTTAAATGTCAACTCGTTATATGGATTAAAATTATTTGTATCATATTTTGTCCAAAATGTCTCAAATTCTAACTTTTAAAAGAATTTGTTATGCAGAGTGTTTACATTGACTGTCAGTATACATTTATCAACTTTTCATACAAAGTCTGACAAGGTCACATCATATTACTGCAGTCAGTGGCATAGCTGATTTGAGGCACTCTTGGCACGTGCCTACACCTTGGGGAAACAAATAAACATCAAAACACATGTGTTGGATTCTGTTTTTAAAAAGAATTGGGAGGGAGCATGCCCCTAGACCCCATAGCGTTCAATCAATCCACTGTGCCTACACATTATTTCAATCACAGTTACGCCTCTGATCAGCCATTCCCATGGTAATCTTTCCTGTTATCTTCATTGCTTCTTTACGTGTTATGACTCATTATATGAAGCTAGTATAAGTATGCCACATTCCCCTCAGAAATATGAAGGGTGAAGTTTCTCATCAGACATGCCTTCGCATGGAGTAAACCCGTGTGGTCTGTAGCCATAAACTGCAGGGCCATATCCACGGAGCTACCAAGGCCCCTTAATAAATAAACAAAACATGTTAGTAATATAGTTCTCATAACATTTTGTTAGTCTAGAACTGTATATTTTTCTATTATCTTCTTTGCCATTAAAAGTATCAACCTGTATGTCACCTACAATCCCCAAACAGAGATTCTAAACCAATATACAGTAAAGCTTGCTTAAAACGAATTCCTGGGGACCTCAAATATTCTTCGCTATAACTGAGGTTCGCAATATCCGTAAAACGAATTTGGTACAATAATATAACACATTTGTTATGTCAAAGGTGTTTTTGCTTACCATAAACAGTTGATGAGTCATCATTGCAAAACAGGAAGTGCGCTGATTTGAGCTGTACCGCACCGGATGTTCGTCAACTATTAGACTGCAGTTTATTCAATAAAGCATTGTCACCTTTTTTATTCTTCGATTTGTTTTTATTACAGAAATTATGTGTATCCATTTCAGCCTACATGCAATATGACCGTGCGATCTATTTCTTAAAATGTATTTGTGCAGTACTTGAATGAGTATTATAAGGTATTTGTACTTGATAAGATTCTCACGCTTTAGAAATGATATCCAAACAACCTGTTTGTTAAAACTTTTTACTACAAACACCACCTAACAGCAAACACAAATCAATACACCTCACCGTTTTGTGACAAAGTCATGAAAACATGTATTTGATATCGGAAAATACCAAAATATGTCTATTAAAGTTATTGTTACAAAAATGGCCAATTTGCTATTAAAAAAAAAGGTAATTTACACTGATTTCTTTGAATGGGGTATGCAAAATTGCTTCGGTATAACCGAGAATTCGCTATATCCGAGGTCACTATACCAGTATTTTTTTTATATGAAGCAAAGAAGGAGCTGGTCGGGGAATTAAAAACTTCGCTATAACCGAGTTTTACTGCATTACACAAACCTTACCCTAGTTCTCTCCACATTTCTCTACATTCTAAGTCTGGTTGTAGACCAAGAACAGAGTCGCCACCGAAGTATGTAAAGTACAGCCTATTGAGGGGGAGTTTGTAGACATTCACAAGTAAATCTATTGCCATAACACAGGCCTCTCTCTGAAAAAAAACACAATATAATCCATGAAAACGAAAACAGGCTGCTTTTTAATATTGCTCAAAAGTATTCACTTTGATGCTGGTATCTTTACGAGTCTCATATTTGTATCAATAAATAACATCAAGAAAACCAGTCACTGATAACCCCCAACAAAGATCAATAAATGAATAAGTTGAACACTGAGCATAACCTGCTCAATACTGTTTATCATGTCGATCTGCAAAATTCTGCCAAGAAACAGGGTGCCTGAGATAAAACCTTATCTCGGCAGTTACGTTCCTATCCCGTCAGGTGCACTTCTTTTGATGACATCAGAGTGTATTTGATGACGTCTGGGTAGTTTTGAATGGAAAAAAATGTGGAACAAATGGAAAAAGGTAAAAAAAATGAAGACCTCGGCACAGCTTTTTCTCAGCCTCACCTGATAAACTGGCTAGGATCAGGCACTAACATGATATTCTCTATTTATATCATACGTTTCATACACATCATTTTGTTGTGTAGTCATATCTAGCATAGTGTAACTTCAGAATAATTTATCAATAACAAAGTAGCACCAAGTATAATAGTCCTACCTTGAAATAATCACCAAATGACCAGCTTCCCAGCATCTCAAACAATGTATGGTGTGTCAGGTCACGGCCAACGTCCTCAAGGTCACTGTGTTTGCCGCCAACACGTATACACTTCTGACTGTTGGTGGCACGTGTATAGCTAGATAGCTCTGAGCCTGAGGGGCACGTGCCAAGGAATATTGGCTTGAACTGAAATAATGATAATAAAGAACTGTGGACAGTCACACTATGAATTTTTAGTAAGGGATTTACTTTCATTCAAGTTTTAAACCATTAATTAAAATTTACAACAAAGTATTTACCTCCTGGGAGCTCAAATGTTTCTTGAAGTAGCAAATATGCTAAAGCCTGTCTCAACAAAACTGCCTTATATAAAGAAGCAATAAAAGAAAATGTTTACGAAAATAAAATATTTCTATTGCATTTTCCCCCCCCCGACATATAATTGGCAAAAAAGTTCTGTACAACTTATTTAAGTGTTTGACCCTGGCAAACACAAGACCACATCATTCTCTCCGACTGGATTCTGATGAAGATAGAGCTTTCACTTTGGGCCACTTACAAAATGTGTGCCTAATGATGTTGCTCAGTCAGTTAGTGTTCTTAATGAGGAGGCTACTTGCAGAATGCCATGTGCATGCAGGTAGATACACGCATTACCGGTAATAGGACAAAAATCTGTGATTTTTTCATTCTTAACCAGTGACTCTTACACAATACTCTTTGACAACAGATTTTTTTACAAACTTTAATTGTTGTATTTTTTTAATTTGTTACGTTTGAATATTTGTTTTAAATTATATATAGAATTTATTTATTTGGTAACAATTACATATTTTATATGCACAACTGTGCAGAACCTTTTTGCTGAGTATAGCTATGTCAGGTTTTCTTAGTCCTTGACCTCATAGGAGATAGAGGAGAAAATATCAAAGTCCATACATCATCATCCATACGAATTGGAACCAAGTTTTTCATAAAATCTTACAAGTTCTTTAACTACTCCAGTGAAGCATATCCGCATTAACAATTAATCAAAACTAACAATAAAGCAAGTGGCTTTATAGGCACACCCCTTCAAAGGTACATTCTACTTTCTACTTTCATGTCGTTAAACTCATGCTGATGAGGTTTCTGCATGAGAAACAATGTGTCACAAATGTGTCGCATCAGTTCTTTTTGTACTTATTAAAGCAATTTTAGTGTATTATAATAGAAATAGTCGAACAGAATATTTTATTGCCCCAAGTTGTCAATAAGTCAAGGTTTTAATGATTAAAATTAAAAAGCAACAAAAAATGGATGACATTGCGTCTACCACAACAAAGAAACTGCTAGTTGCCAATAATAAACACATTTCAGCAAAATAAAAATGTCTCTCAGCAATGCAAGTAAATATTACTATATCGCTCAGTAATGCAAGTAAATCTTACCCAGGTGATAGTCCCTAAGACCTGCATAATATGGTACATACCTGAACCATGCCAGCATTTGTGAAGTATGTCCCCTGATCTTTCCCAGGTATTATCGAGGAAGGCTTCACATACTTGTGTCCGTTCTTATTGCAAAAGAAATCCAGAAATGATTTTCTCACTTTCTTGGACCCCCAGTTTGTTACATGAGATGAATAAAACATTCTAGGGCCTTTGGAGTAAGGCATATAGAGTTGTGAAAGCTTGTAGTAACATCTTGTACAGATTCTGTGATTTCCTGCCGTCTGCATTATGTTGTTTAATCTGAAAAGTCAGTGAAAGTCAAAATAATTAAAATCAAAACAAGATTTGCCAGCGAACACTTAGTGATTAATCGTTCGTTATCGATCATCGATTACTCAGGCATTCGATTGCAATTATCGATTATGAAAGTTTATAATTATCGGTAGAATGTAAAAACGCACTTTAAATAATGTTAAAAAATAAACATGATTATCCAAGAAGCAACAGTTAGGAAATACACTTGCCAAAATGAGCAAATACACAAATAAACACATGTATATCAATGACAATTATTTGATTGAATCAACAAATTAACAATTGTAACCCGGTATAAATAAATGGTGAATTATTGATTTTAAAACTGTGTCTCCTCAAAATCTCAGTTGGTAGAGCACTGGTACGGTAAACCAGAGACCCTGGGTTCCAAAACCGGCTGAGGCACGATTTTTTCACCACCTATCATACTTAGGGGCTCATCCGGGAGAACCTGAGAAACACCAGCAATGGTTCTCCTGTATAATTAGAAATTCAGGTGGGAGTGTATGTAACCAGGTACAGGTAAATGGTGAATAATCGATTCCTCACCGTATGTCCTCGACAGCTCAGTTGGTAGAGCGCTGGTACAGTAATCCAGAGACCCTGGGTTTGAGTCCCGGTTGAAGAATGCTTTTTTACCACCTGTTATACAATAATAAACAAGATGAGAAAGAAAACATACTAAAACAGACAATATTCTAATCTTCAAGGTCTAAAACACAGGTTAACAAGCACATTTTATACTTCATATTGACTAACCACTTATAACTGATAATTGATCGGTTACATCTAACAGATTGTATAAATTTATGTCATACACCACTTAGTTGACACCTTCTAATTCATTTACACACAAGAACAAGACACAGTAATCTAAATGGATTCAAACACATCCATACCACCAAGGCCTTTTACAAATACTCTTTCTACCCTAGAATGGTTGTGCAATGGGATAACCTAAGCAACCACAATGAATGCATTTAAACCAGCGAGGGATGGGGTGTGGTGTCAGATATGGTTGTTTCAAAATGTTCTCAGCTTTTATTGAAATAACATTCTGGATAAGTAAAGTTTGACGAAAATCACATGAAAAAATGAAGGACCTAGAGTTATAGTGTTAAACATTTTTAAATAATAAATTCAAGGACCATATAACTCCGTTGATTCTAGTCTGACATGGGTAGTTTTTGAATTTGCCCCACTTTCTCCTATGTTCAAGATAATTTCATAAATAAAATGTATGAAAAATAAATAAATGAAGTAGCCACAATTTTAACAAAGCAAAATACAGCATTTAAAAAAATAAATAATCAAGGGCCATAACTCTGTCATTACTAATCAGATCAAGCTGGTTTCGAACTTGTCTAAGCTTTCATTGATACATGTATCATCAATCTGGCCTAGTTTTATCAGATGAATCGATATCCGATCCGCCAAGAGATACATAGATCCGTACAAAATGATAAACCCCGCCCACCATTGTCCAAGCTCAATTTTGGCCACAACATTACCACATGTTCTATTGTATAAAATGTTTGATTGTGGGACAGCATGTGCTTTATGTAACGGGGTAAATACCTCATGTGATTTTAATTGGTCAACTGGCATGGTTAGATATATGTTTTGATTGACAGAGCGGATCTATGCATTACAAAGAGTTTGCTAGGCTGATCCGCACCTGGACCTGACCTAAATATAAGTGTGCCATGTGCGCCTAATGTTGCTCTGTCTTGCTCTTAATACCAATATGTTGTCTCATGGTGGTCTAGCTTGTTTGTTGGCTAACCATGAGATAATATGTCAATGTACCTAATGTTGCTTTGGTTGTTCTTTAAAAACGCATGGTTTTGTCTCATGGTGGTCTAGCTTGTATGTTGAACTACCGTGGGATAAATTATGTGCTTGTTTGCTTGCTCTTTATATGTTTTTGTGAAGAAAAAAAATTGAATTGTTGCTTATGTGTCTGCATGATTATGTCTGAATATATATTGTTTAGTTTTATTTAGTGTATTAAGCTTATATGTATGTATTGCTTACGTGGTTGCATGCTTATATTTTCATATTTTTCATATTCTTAATACCTAACATATTGTTAACATACTTTATAAAAATAATATGAGTGTTTTAAACATGCTTTTGTTATGGTTGTACATTGTTTTAAAGGATTATCTTTTCTATTTTTAGTAAATGTTCTAGTTTAATTAAGATGGCAGTTGTGTGTAAAACTGTATATGTAATTATGCTCTATTTGTTGACATTTTCTAAGTATTATGCATTGTGTGCTTAGAATAATTATTTTAATGTCTTTGCTTAAATGTGCTAAAAATGTGCTTAAATGTAAATCCTGTCATTGAATGTGTTTATCTTTGTCTAATCATGTTTTTTATCTGGGCTATTGTAATTCTAATAATATTATGAGAGCCCAAATTGTATGTTTTAAATATCATAGAATATATATATAATTTTAACCCCATGCTCTTTCTGTTTTAGCTGCTATATTTATAATTATATGTTTTTATGTTTACAAATGTTTTGTCGGAAAATAGCTCATTGAGCTAATGTTATAATTTGTTTGTGAAAATGGACTTCAAATAAATATTCTTGTATCTTGTATGAAAAATGAAGGACCTATCTATCTATCTGTGTATACTGCTATACTCCCCTCGCGGGTACTTTAAGCAGGAAAAGTGTGTTTGTCGGTGAGAATAGTGAGAAAAGTTAAAAGTAGATAGATAAGACTATCTAAGTGAAAAAGTGAAGTAAAGGAGTGTTAATACAAGAAATAAAAAAGAGTTTTAAGACATTTTCTATAGTTTTTTCTGCAGAACAGATTTTCTTTTAACTTTTTGTACAGTAGGTATGTTATATATATAGACAGAAAAGGCAAAAATAATGGTAGGTCACCTTGATTGTTAAAATTTTAAAAAATAATTTGTAATGACACCGTCATGTCAATCTGTCCAAAAAGTTGAACAAGTCCATGAAATAGCTAAATAAGACATTTTTGAAGTATAATCATTAATTCATTGGTCACAATTCTGCTAAAATTGTATTAAAGTAAAGAGCATTTAATTACAATAACATTTAAAGCTCATCTTTATTTAAAACCTATATTTTTTTACAAAATCTGTTGAGACCATTACCACAATTTAGGTACAAATTAGCCCATAATGATATAATTTCCTTTTTTTTGTATGTTCCCAATAATAGAATTTGTTTAAACTTTCTAAACTCATAGTTTAACATATATAAAAACAAAATATGCAATAAAAATGATAGGTCCCCATGCTTGTTTAGAAATTATTTTTGAAACCCTACCCCTATGCTAAAAGGCCAATTTTTGTATGAAATTATATAGAAATGGTATATTTTCCCTTTTTGTTATGTTCCTAATAACAAAATTTGTTCAAACTTCCTAGGCACTTATTTGAACATATATTGAGACAATATATGCAATTAAATTGATAATTTTTTAAATTGTTGGAATTTTTACAAAATGCTAAATTTTTCCTATTTTATGTATCTTATAATAGGCCTTTATTTAAATAATGACAATAAAAAAATAAAAAATAAAATTTAAAAAAAAAATAAAAAAAAAATAAAATACAACTAGACATCAAAAGCTTACATTCCTGTAAATTTGTAGGAAAATCCATCCAATAGTTTTAGAAAAGAAGTACCCCAAAGAAGCTGCACATGGAAAACTACCGAAAATGCCTTTAAAAAAACAACTTCTGGATCTCAATGGTGATTCAACTGGCTGACTGACTGCCTAAACAGATCTATGTTTGGCAGGACAGCAATACTATGAGGAAGCGAGTTCCATAGTGTGACTGTGTGGGGGAAAAAAGAAAATTTGTAGAAGTTTGCATTTGTATAAATTTGTATGAGAGAATTCGGGTGCATGTGTCTGGTCATTCTGATAGGGTGTTGAAGATAAGGAGGCATTGCAATTTAAACCTGGTGATGGAATATTTTATAAAACATTAACAATTTTGAGTCAGTTTTTCTGTCTTTTAGTGTTCTCCAGCCAAGATTTGTTTGCATATCTGTAACACTGTGATATGGTGAACAGTTGTTTTTTACCCATCTGACTGCGCGGCGTTGCATAATTTCTACTTTATTTATGTTAGTGAGGGTGTATGGTGACCAGACTGTGGATGCGTATTCCAGTTGTGGTCTAACGAGAGTGGCATATGCAAGTTCGCGTACTTTTTCGTGTTTTGTGGGTATGTTTCTTTTTAGGAAGCCTAAAGTTCTGTTTGCTGTTGTTGTGATGCGATTAATATGTGTGTTCCAGGATAAATCCTGAGATATGTCCACGCCTAGATATTTTGCATCCGATAGCGCTTCTAGTGTTTGACCATGAAGTTTATATTGGTGTTTTAGGGAGTTTTTATTTCTGGTTATATGGAGAACTTGACATTTACTGGGATTGAACTCCATGTCCCACTTGGACTCCCATTTCTCAAGAAGAAGAAGATCAGATTGTAGGGTTTGACAGTCAGACGGGTTATTTATAGTAATGTAGACTGCGGTGTCATCTGCAAATAATCTCACTTGTGAGGCTATAGAGTCAGGGAGATCATTTATGTAAAGAAGAAAGAGAAGGTGTCCGAGAACAGAGCCTTGTGGCACACCAGATGTTACAGATACCTCAGAAGAAGTATCCCCTTCTAGAACAACAGTTTGAGATCTACCAATGAGAAAGGAGTGAATCCACTTAGTAACAGCAGGTGAGGCACCATGTTCATGAAGTTTAAAGAGAAGTTTAAGATGATTGACCTTGTCAAAGGCTTTACTAAAATTCAAGAGAATTAAGTCAGTTTGCTTAAAGAGAGAGAGATTTCTATTGAGGTCATCCACTAGTCCGAGGAGCTGGGTTTCGCAGGAACGTCTTTCTCGGAAGCCGTGTTGAAGATCATGAAGTATATTATGCTGTTTGAAATGAGAAGACAGGTTAGAAGCAACAATATGTTCAAGAAGCTTACATAGAATGCAAGTTAGGGAAATAGGTCTGTAATTTGCTGGGTCGCTTGTATCACCCTTTTTGTACAAAGGAGCTACATTCGATTTCTTCCAGTCAGAAGGTAGTTTGACTCGAAAGAGATTTATGAAAAATAATTTGGACAATATCTGCAATTTCATCTGAGAGTTCTTTGTCTGTTTTAAGGTTTGTAAGTAGTTTGTGAACTACATTTTTACTGATTGTTATGTCTGGCATCTGTGGATATTTAGTTTTGATGAGTGCATTTAGACATGATTGTCCTAGTCTGAGGGGTGACATGTGAGAGAATACGGACTGAAATTGTCTATTGAGTATGTTTGCTTTATCTGTGTTGTTAGATTTGAGGTTTTGTGTAAGTTGGTCCTTGAGTGGTGCAATGCCGTGTGAGTCTTGTCTGGAATTTTTAATGAGACTATAAAGTTTCTTGGTTGAAAATTTAGAGGATTCTGTTTTGTCCTGTTGTTGTTGCTGTATGTTTAGGATGTTTTCAATGTAGTTTGTGTGTGCTGTTTTGATTTTGTGTTTGATGATGTTTTTAATTTTATTTAGTTTTGTTCTGTCTCTGCTGTTTGATTGTTTACGTTTTTGAAATAGGTGATCTTTTTTGCTGATTAACCTTTTAATTTCCTGTGTTAGCCATGGCAATGATGATTTAGTCCCTAGTTTCTTAGTGGGTACAAATTTTGAAATACCTAACTGAAGAGAATCTTTAAATTTATTCCACAAAAGTTCAACAGGTGTTCCTTCGTAATTAAGTAGAATGTTCCCCTTAGCTTCTGTTATAAATTGTCTGAATCCTTCCTAATTTGCTTTACGATAAAGAGGTATGTTTCTTGGTTTTTGTCTGTTTATGTTAGGTTTAAGGTTTGCTGTGGCGAGAATGATGTTGTGATCTGCTATGCCTGCATGTATTTCTACCTTGTTTATGAGTGTCTCATTTGATGTGAGGAATAAGTCCAGAATGTTAGGCACATGTTCAGAGTCCCATGATAATTTTGGATAATTAAAATCCCCTAAGATCCATTTTGTGCCTTTATAAGGTCTTACAAGTTCCAGAGATTTTTCAAAATCTGTGCTACTGTCAGCATCTGATCTTTTGGTCTGTAGTAGGCTGCCACATAAAGAGGTTTACATGATGTTATACTGATCTTAACCCATAAAATTTCAGGACCTATCGTTTAAACAATTAATGCAAAATATAGGATATTTAACTAAATCAAGGTCCATAACTCTGATGTTACTTGTCCGATCTGGCTGGTTTTCGAAGATATCTGAGCTTTCATTGATGTCAATAATTTGGCCAAGTTTGGTAATGTCCAGATGCAAACTAAAGGCCCAAACACTTTAAATAGGCAAAGGTCAAAGGACGGATGATAGCAGACGACAGACAAATTGCCATCCCATAAGCTCTGCTGATCTTTGGCCAGTAGAGCTAAAAATAAAAACCTATTTGGTACCACTTACGGCGATGTATATTCCACAACTGAACTATTCTATTTTGGATAGGGGGTTGGGATATTTGGGTCGAGTAAATTATGCCGGTTACTACTAAATGAAAATCTGTATTTTGAAGTGCAAAAGTTAAGTTTTAAAAGATTTAAAGTCGGAGTTGAGGCGTTGAATACAAAATGTAAGGTTTATCTGTTAAAACGACATGATTAAATGTGAATTTAACTTTATTACAATAAAATTTCTATAACCAAAATGTTGACATTGCTTACTGCCTCAACACAATCTCTCGGATTTAAAGTTGCAATGGATTTAAATTGATGAATGCCAAGATATTCCGCATGCGGCTACTGTTGGTACTGCGCGAGAACTACACGTTTATAAGAATAGGATAGTCCTACGAACTAGAACCTTTTATTGGCGATTATTTTGACGTGTATCAATAAGGCCGTATCAATGTGGTGGTAAATAAAGATAATTGGTTAAATGGGTTATGAATTACCCGAAACATTATTGCATGCAATGTACACGTTAGTGAAAACCGCAAGAAGTAGGCCTATTCCAGTTGCTAATACTCAACACAAGCACGCAGTGTCGCACATACCAATGAGATCTAATACTATTTCCCGTTAAATTTACTTTAAAAAACAAAGTCAAATAGTCATACAATATTTACATAATATCAATCAGATTTGTCATTTAAAAAAAATGTGAGTAACTTTAAAAAATGTCTTAAAAACGTTTTGTGTCTTATACTGTGATTCAACATACTAAAATGAGGTCCACCTATACCACCCATTTTTTTATCTACATGGAAAACATAAAGAAATATTGTTATAAACCATTGAACATTTATATATTAACATTGTAAGCACAACGAGAGCTGTCAGTAGGACAGCACGTTCGACTATTCAGACTATTCATTTTAGTGGAGTGCGTGGTCCAGTGGTAGAACGCCGAACTCCTGATCGAGAGGTCGTGGGTTCGATCCTCCGTCGCGACCACGTTATTTATCCTTGAGCAAGATAATTAATCCACATCGCTTAGTACTGGTTCTACCCAGGAAGCCATCGAGAGTGATTAATCTAAGTTGCAATAACTTGTTTCGCAATCGATGTAAAATAAATATGTTTAGACTATTCAGTCATTTTGAAACAATGCCACAGCCACAGCCACTTGATGTCTCACCAGTTCATTCACAATGCCACAGCTACAGCCACAGCCACTTGATGTCTCACCAGTTCATTCACAATGCCACAGCCACAGTCACTTGATGTCTCACCAGTTCATTCACAATGCCACAACTACAGCCACAGCCACTTGATGTCTCACCACAGCCACAGCCACTTGATGTCTCACCAGTTCATTCACAATGTCAAAAATGAGAAAAAATTCCTATAAAGACCACAGCTCCCAAACACGATGACGCCGTAGGCCCGCATTGTACCACAGACTAAGAGAGAATTAAATATATACAATGAAAAGGACAATACACAACACAAAGAGTGGTGAAGAAGAAGAATGCATAACGCCACTTGATGTTTCACCAGTTCATTCACAATGCTACAGCCACAGCCACTTGATGTCTCACCAGTTCATTCACAATGCCACAGCTACAGCCACAGCCACTTGATGTCTCACCAGTTCATTCACAATGCCACAGCCACAGTCACTTGCTGTCTCACCAGTTCATTCACAATGCCACAACTACAGCCACAGCCACTTGATGTCTCACCACAGCCACAGCCACTTGATGTCTCACCAGTTCATTCACAATGCCACAGCCACAGTCACATGATGTCTCACCAGTTCATTCACAATGCCACAACTACAGCCACAGCCACTTGATGTCTCACCACAGCCACAGCCACTTGATGTCTCACCAGTTCATTCACAATGCCACAGCCACAGTCACATGATGTCTCACCAGTTCATTCACAATGCCACAACTACAGCCACAGCCACTTGATGTCTCACCACAGCCACAGCCACTTGATGTCTCACCAGTTCATTCACAATGTCAAAAATGAGGAAAAAATTCCTATAAAGACCACAGCTCCCAAACACGATGACGCCGTAGGCCCGCATTGTACCACAGACTAAGAGAGAATTAAATATATACAATGAAAAGGACAATACACAACACAAAGACTGGTGAAGAAGAAGAATGCATAACGCCACTTGATGTCTCACCAGTTCATTCACAATGCCACAGCTACAGCCACAGCCACTTGATGTCTCACCAGTTCATTCACAATGCCACAGCTACAGCCACAGCCACTTGATGTCTCACCAGTTCATTCACAATGCCACAGCCACAGTCACTTGATGTCTCACCAGTTCATTCACAATGCCACAATTACAGCCACAGCCACTTGATGTCTCACCACAGCCACAGCCACTTGATGTCTCACCAGTTCATTCACAATGTCAAAAATGAGAAAAAAATTCCTATAAAGACCACAGCTCCCAAACACGATGACGCCGTAGGCCCGCATTGTACCACAGACTAAGAGAGAATTAAATATATACAATGAAAAGGACAATACACAACACAAAGAGTGGTGAAGAAGAAGAATGCATAACGCCACTTGATGTCTCACCAGTTCATTCACAATGCCACAGCTACAGCCACAGCCACTTGATGTCTCACCAGTTCATTCACAATGCCACAGCTACAGCCACAGCCACTTGATGTCTCACCAGTTCATTCACAATGCCACAGCCACAGTCACTTGATGTCTCACCAGTTCATTCACAATGTCAAAAATGAGGAAAAAATTCCTATAAAGACCACAGCTCCCAAACACGATGACGCCGTAGGCCCGCATTGTACCACAGACTAAGAGAGAATTAAATATATACAATGAAAAGGACAATACACAACACAAAGAGTGGTGAAGAAGAAGAATGCATAACGCAAAGAGTGGTGAAGACAGGGTTATACCAACTTGGAACAATCAGTAGACAATATGGGCTACTCGTTAGCCAATATCGATTGATTGTGTACATAACATCGCTATTAAAACCTGAGGGTCGAAAGTACATGTACCTACCTCTCCGTTCAGGGTTTCGGAAGATGACATCATAAACTCCCATGAGGTTATCCGGTCATCCCACAAGAGAAAATTGAATCGTAGGGACTGACTAGATTGGTCAATCACCAAGCATGAAGTGTGTTGCAGTATTAAAGGGTCGTATCTTTTTCTGACGAATTTCTTGAAAATAAGATTAAAGTGGTCAGGAAACCTGTCAGACCCCTTTAATATCTGAAATTTAAAGATCACATTTCCATAAAATAAAGACTGTGATATTCCTAGCCGCAGAAATGTTTTTAGGATGGTCAGGACCTTTTTCGTCTACCTACAGTTCCGGGGTTGGTGTTGTGCTTCTCCAGTAGGTTTTCGCTGCGGCGATAGAACTTCGAGAACGATCTACGCAGTTTGTTAACTTGTAATAACTTTTCGATCATTGTTATCACTAACATCGTTAAAAGCTCTACCAAAATGAACGAGCTGAATGAATAAACCCCGCATGATGTAGAACGAGGTACGTCAAATGTGGACAGTTAACGATGTCTAAGTTCTCTTGATATATTTTAGTATGTATGTACCACTCATTTGAAATCAAGAGATGCAGATCGAGAAATGCTTCTATGGTATCCGAACTGTTAATTGGCTTTATTCAACGTGAGCTCTGGTGAATAATATATTAGTAATCATATGAGTGGATTATCAATACTGAGTATGTCATCCAGATACTGAGATGTATTATTAAACACATCAATAATTTGTCTCCCTAGTTAGCAGGTGACAAACACAACATAAACACTTCAACAATCTGCGACAAGTAGTGCACAGTACGTACCTATTGGAATATATAACATTGCCGTAAATGGGTTTGCCGTATCTAATAAAGATGTTATCTAAAAGAAAATATAACCTCTACAAACATCAGCGCAAGTATCATTAAGGGCGTCCGTAAATAAAGTCCTGACATTATTACAATTAAAAAAGTAGTTCAGTGTATTCTGTATAATCAATTTATCCTTGATGATGTTATGTGGTAGCCAGTACATGCTACCAAAAGAGCCATGATTCTCACGGCTAGTTATGTGGTAGCCAGTACATGCTACCACAAGAGCCATGATTATCACGGCTTGTTACGTGGTAGAGTGGCGTATAGCGTGGAAAAGTCGTAGGTGCTTATTGGGATTTATCAAGGACTTCTCCAAAGTTTTTGACCAACCAAAACAGATTGATTTCTCAATTTAAACAAAGGCGATATTTATGACATGTTCTTTAATCGCGGAAAGGCAGGAGGTCAACAGTGTTGATACATTAGTAGTGGTACATGACCTAGCATTTGCGAAAAAAACGTGCTTTGTGTGGATTTTTGTGAAGTTTTGGAATCCAGTACATACACTCAAGTGATATGAAAACGCAACACGGGAATTTCCGCTATATATTGTATGTACAATATGCTGCTTTTAATCGAATGGTACATGGCTACGTAAGACCTTTCCTTTTGGAAAAAATACTAAAACAACAAATAATACAGCAAATAGTATTCCTTCAATGTTTCATTATTCACAGAGTGCGCGTTTGGCTCAATCATGTGAGCAAACTTAGGATGCAACATTTTGCAAACTATTTACGTTAAATACAGTACTGAACTAGCTCAATTTTTCAAAGAGCTACTTCAACATTTATGAAGTTCTTGTTACAAAGTGTAGTGTGATTAAAACGTCTACAACATCACAGTTGTGTCCTTTCTCTAGTTAACTGCAACTTTCTTTTTAAAAAACATCTTGGGATTTATTTGGAATATTATGTGCAATTAAGTGTGCAGTATATACAATATATAGCGGAAATTCCCGTGTTGCGTTTCCATATCACTTGAGTGTAGTAGGGAGCTTATTCTGCTTAATATTTACAGAAACCTTCATAATCTGCAAAAAAGACATGCTGGGAAACTACATCATTCTTTAGCAATGGTGTGGTTAGATAAGCAGAAGTGCTCGCTATCTCTGCATTCATAATACAATAGTCAGACACCAATGATATTGTTGGGGGCTTTGTCTGCAGGGACTAGAACATGAAGATTCTTAGATGGCCGCCGTGGTGTAATGGATAGCATCACAGATAGGCAGGTCATTTTAGCCTTAAATATAGCCTAAGGTAAAAGAAATTGGCACAGAAATTATGTTTACTGATCCTGGTTCGAAACAATATACAAAAAAATATATCCAAAGTCCTCATCTCAAATCACGTGCTAAATATGATTTTTTGGGGTAAAAAGTCAAAAAAGTGAAGAAAATCACTATTTTCTGGAATAAATTTATATCCATTCAGAATATTAGTAAAACATGTATTTATATATGAAATGTTATTGTTAATATTACATAATATTAAGTTTAAATGGAAAAAAAGTATAATTATATATCAAAACCTGTTTTTGGGTCCAAAAACTTTTTTTTTAAAAATAAAACAACTTTATTTTTAATGGTTTTAGGATAAGATTAATAAAAAATAGCATAAATTCAAATAAATTGTCACTGACATTATTTTAACTGATTATGGTTCCCAAAGATATAGAAAACAATATGTCCAAAATCCTCCTCTGAAATCACATTCTAAATATAATATTTTTGGGGTAGAAACTTGTAAAAATGAAGAAAAATCGCTGATTTTAGGAATACACCAAGTATAAAATCAAAATCTTATTTTTTGTAATCAATTTCCGTACTAACTAAACAATACTTGTTCACGTCGTTTTTGCATATATATATATATAATTATGTCAGGATTGTTGAGTCAAGCAACACTTCATGTGTAATCAGTAGACTTAAAATCTTAGTTGTCATAGACATAGAAGGTTAGGTATGTTGATTTATATTGTCTTCTTATCAGTTTGTATTTTACATGTAGCCAACGGAACTCACTTTAATCACTGTCTATTTCGGGTCGTGCCGAATTCTCACAACTTTCTCCTCTAGACGAACTACATGCTGTACTGCAATCTAATCCCATTTTCTTACAACTACAGCTGGTCCTTTTGCATCCTGTTTTGCACGAGCATCTTATCACCTTCAGAAGGAATTCCGGGGCAGGTGATTTGTCCATTTTAAACGGCTTCATGGAGTTATCTTGTATTTCCCAGCCCCATTTAACCGGTATTAACCCATCTTCATTACCTTTCCAGTCATGTATTTGATAAATTACCCGTAGACTCTGATACTTTGCAGCCCCTGATGAAAGGGGTAACATTTTGGGGTCTACAAAACTTGTGCTTTTGGCAACCTTTTCGGCGAATTTATGAACACGTAGTTTGTCCAGTCCTTCTCGCGAATTACTCTTATATAGACGCAGTAATGCAGTCTCTCCAGATGCAATAATGTCCTCTTTAGATACTTTGTTTGGTGTTTTGTTGAACATATCTGCAGCCAGATGAAATTCCGAGTTGTTTTCATACGTTTTCAGAACAGTACCCTTCCCAAGTCCATATATCCTTGATGTTGTGTCGCAGCCAAGATTTGCATGAAGAAACAGTATATTAGAGCATATTTCTTCACCCAGTCTACCCGTTCCTTCTGAAGTGTTACCGTATAGTAACACAGCAGTATCAACAGATATGTATCATATCTAAGTAATGACGTCAGCGTTGTTAAGGAGTAGGTCACAGCTGTCTTTACCATAAGAAGATCCGCATCGTCTGAAGAGTGTACAGTTACAATACCCGCATTTTGCAAGTTATCACTTAGAAGATTAATAAATCTTTGTTTGTTTTTCTTGTTTGTGAGGAACTTACTTTTCTTTATTCTCATGATCATTTAACTTCCGTTTCAACGCAACCCCTGTTCGCCTCAGATGTGTTGTGTCTTTAGTACTTGGAACATTGTCATATCCATCAAATACCACTGTCGCTTTTCCATACTTCTTTGTAACATGCTCCACATACACATCACATATTTGACCATAGCTGTTAGATTTTGGCCAAGGAATCCGTTGCAAAAGGCAACTGCCATCAAGTATATATTTCATTTCACCAGTGGGTCTTTCACTGGATTATCAGCCTCTCTCAGCAATTGCGGGGTTTCAAATATTGCTGGAGGGTAAGTGCATAACTCATAAGAGTATAGCGAATCCAGTTCGTCTTCTGGAAGTGATTCTTGCCGCAGAAACAAGCCGTTGAAATAATAGTTGCGAGTCTACATTGACAACGTCATCGCCTATTTTCAAACCAGCCGTATCCGACATTGTTTTTACTTGATCTTTTCGCTTGAAAGCAAAATCCTTAACAGTGCTTCCAGCCATTTTGTCTAGAATCTTGATCCCAACAGCTTTCGCATCATCTACATTGACAAAATCATCAGAAACAATTCCACTTGATATACTTTTTAACTCAGGATCCTTATTAAAGGGGTTCCTTTCACTGATATATTCTATTAGAATGTTCGTGTCTTTCTTGTCTCTCTGTTGCCGTGCGTTTGAATATCTTTATGCTGGTCACTGGTGATGAGTTTTGTTCCTGATACTTGTTGCATAGCTTCGTTGATTTCTGAGCAAGCGGGGCGAGAAGGTTCCCACAGCGTCCTCTGTGTTTGTCATTCCCCTTCCTCGTGTTAGCCCACCAGTTGTTTTCAAACTTCTCATGAGCATTTGTTCTATGACTAAATCAGTCAAGAGTCCTGCCCAGAATCGATCGCTTTGTCTTAGTACATGATACCCCTCCATAAAGTTCATGTACACATCAGGACTACTTGTTTCTAATGCTAGCATGTTTGCAAGGAATACGTGTGCCGACCGCACAGATGCTGTGAAATAGGGTAACATATCTAATACTGCCTACAAATGGAGCTTCCAGCTGCCAAATCGTTCTGCCTTAAAAAATCATATCAACCTTCTCCATGTATTGAAGCCACAATCTTGATGTGCGACTTTGTTTTAAGTTACTACGGTGCGTATCTACTCTCTCTTTTATGCGCTCTACTACAGCAGATGAACATGCAGATTCAACAACAAACTCACCTGCAAGAACCTGATCAAACACAGTCAATGTACACTCGATATCATTGTCAATGCCTATTCATTCATGTCTATATGTTTCTTCAGCAAACAATTCTGCTGTCTCGATTAGGTGATTTTCCGTGTCCACAGATACGTTAATTTGCTCGTCAGATGTACTTTCCTTCTTATTTGTTTCCAGTCCAATATTGCATGTCTCATCATTTTCCGAACTACCATTGAACTCAGCTCCGTCATTTGTTTCGTCAACTTCAATTTCACCACTCGGTTTGTTCTTACGTATGTCAATATTAAAGACTTCGGCGGCCATTAACGAATACAGGGCCTTATCTACAAGGTTGCGGCCTCTAACTGCTCGTGATATGGTTTTGCCTGTTAGCATGTGCATAACAGCATTATCCGCATATATTGTTTCTTGCAGTTCTGTGATCCCCGAGTCTGTCATTATATGAGCAATACAGCCTAGGAAACTCATTTCCATGTGCAGTCCTCCCAATCTGAGCACAATGTGTCGCAGGTCGCTGTTACTAGGTTCTGATAGAACGATGTTTAGGGCTTTCCACCACAGAGGTTGGTCAAATGTGAGGATTGGCGTTACCTCGTATTTCTTGGCCTGGTCATTTATAAAATGCAATGTTGAGTAGATACAGGTTTCATCACTCGGGCTAATATGTGTTGCTTCACATTTATAACAACAATCTTAATTAAGTAGCACACAGATCTGTTACTACCTTTAAAATTATGTTTTATTTTTTTTAAAAATCAAACATATACATACTTCTCATGTATGTAATTGTATAATAAGCTCCATCAAGTGTGTATCAGTTCACTTAATTGTTTACCTCAGTACCAAAACATGTGTTGTCAAAAAGAGCGGCAAACTTTTAAGGGAAGGTACTCCATCAAATCAAATACATTTTAATTAAGGGAGATTATCTTTAGATATTTTACCTACAAATCTACTGTTATAACCAATCTAAAACATTTAGTGAGATCAAACAAGTAGATCTATTATAAAAAGTTGGATATCTTACTTAATTTAACATTGATACGTAAATATCATTATAAAATTATGTTCCCAAAAATCGTTGATTTTTTCCAATTTTTCTTAAACTTTCAACCTCGAAATAAGTACACTTTCAACTTAAGTTGTGAATTGTATTTTAGATATCTGATAGAGAACAACATAAATAGTAAAATACAAAAACAAAAATATGATATTTACCCACAGATTTAATTTAAGTATTTTATCTCCAAAAATCGGTGATTTTATCACTTTTTTCAACATTTTATCCCAAAATTGAGAGTCTGTCTACTTATTTGGTCAAATTGATCATACATTCTGATTGTCTTCTCTATTACAAGCATTATTTACTATATAACTGTATTTTTTATTGTTTAATATTTTTTTTTTTAATTTTTCCAAAAAAAGGTGATTTTTTCATTATTTTACATCTTTTTTCCCCAAAATAACATATTTAGCACGTGATTTGAGATGAGGACTTTGGATATATTTTTTTCCATAATTTTTGGAACCAGAATCAGTTAAAACCATTTCTGTGCCAATTTCTTTTACCTAAAAGTTTATTTTTACTGCTCTAAGATTAGTAACATTGGATCACAGGTTCAGTCCCAGCCAGGACTGATTCGGGTTAATTATCGAAAAAAAAAAAAAGTATTTACTTCCTAACCAGTTTTTCGGATGAGACTTAAAACAGCATGAGGTCCCCCACACATTATCAATTCACCACACAAATTCCAGACATAATGCCGTGCCTTTGGGGAATTCTTCTCTCGGCGCAAATGGTGTCTGTCTGTAAGTATTGGATTATAAGAAAAACTGCGTATGCTTTCTTTCCTTGTATCTGTACAGTACACGTTTCCGTCACAACTGACGATTACAACGTGGGTTGGTTGCGCATTAATTAATATCCTATATACTTAAGAATGAATTTAAAGTGAGAAGAAAAAAATGAGTAAAAAGGGATAGGAAAGGTGTAAGGAAGATACTCTTAGTCGCTAATTGCGTGATAGGCCTTCATCATCAGTCCTGCCTGGCTACCGTAGTGGCCCCTGGGAATTCACCCAACCAGCATAGCACTGAGAATCACTAGAACCTAAGGAAAAATCAACTGGGATAGGGTTTAGAATGAAAGTTCGGAAAGCTCCTGTTTGTAAGAAATCAAATCAGGAGCCTCATCCACAGTGGTTGGTAGACTATGCCAACGACAAACTGTTCTTGGGAAAAACTAAATTTAAAATAGTCGCTGGAAGAAGATAACTGTCTAAATTTCAAAAAGTGATTGGACCTGGTGCGAGATGATGCAGGTGTCAGGAACTGGTATGTCCACTAGCCCGTGGATAATCTTAAAGAGTTGGATCTTAGTACGCCTTGATTCCAGGGTCTCCCACTCAAAGTGCTCCAACATAGATGTGACACTGCTAGTGTTCCTGTAGCGGTTGGTGATGTACCGTGCTGCCCGACGCTGAACCATCTCTACCGTCTTGATGTGCTCTTGGGTGTGAGGGCTCCAAATAGTAGAACAATACTCTAGGGAGAAGTATGCCGAGGACTTTGTTTGTTCGTTGGAAATCCTCAGGTTCGTTCTCAAGAATCCTAGTGTACCGTTCGCCTTCTTGACTGTTTTGTCGATGTGGGGGCTCCGATTTAGGTCTTTTTGCAATTCTACCCCGAGGTACTTTGCCGAATCCGTGGTCTCAAGGACTTGACCCATCAGTGTGTAGTTAGAGGCTACCGGTGATCTTGATCTAGAGACTCCGAGGGTGCTGCATTTGTCTGGGTGGAAATCCATGCCCCACATCCTTTCCCATTCGGCGAGTCGATCTAGGTCATCTTGTAGGTCAACGCTGTCCTGTCTTGTTCTGATCGGTCTGTACAAGATACAGTCGTCAGCAAAGGGGCGAACTCTTGAACGTACGTTGTCTGGAAGGTCATTTATAAAAATGAGAAACAACAGTGGCCCTAATTAGTTTCCTCCGTAAGCGTTCATGGGGGACTTTGTCAAACGCCTTGCAAAAGTCCAGGATGATCAGGTTATGTTGGACTCCACGGCGTTGTTGAGGGCTGTGACCCGTTCATGAACTAGTGTCAGTAGCTTTGTTTCGCAGCTCCTTTTTGCTCGGAATCAATGCTGGCAGTCCGTGAGTATGTGGTGAGTGAGCATCAAGGTGCTTGATAATGAGACTATAAAACCTTAGAATTACACAAACAGAATATATTTTTTGAATAGTGTTTAACGTCATTTTAGCACATGTTAGGCCATATATGACAGTCGATGTTGCTGTGGTAGAGGCAGACCATTTTTCCTGGGTTGAACCCATACTGTATACCTCCGTCATCCGCAAGAATCGACCCTTTCTCACATAGGAATAAGTATGCCTACTGTTTAACTTAATAAGATTAACTGGTAGTCTAACTTGACATTGACTTAGTACAGATGTTTTAAGAGGTGTTAATTTGACAGGTTTATTTCTAAATATTGAAATAGTGCCAGGAATATGAACCAGGAATATGAACGGTAGACACGGAATGAAGATCTTTTCTTGTCAGTAAAGCGCTTCAATATCATTGACCTCTTGTTTTAATATGATGGTAGAGGCAGCTATTGTACTCACCCCTGCGTCCATTGACGTTGACAGATATTCCCGGCATGTGAGTACTTGGAAGCTAATTTTCTGGAAACAGGTATAACACTTCCTACTTTATTCCAACATTTTTCAGTAGGATCTATGCTCCAGTAGGGCATATACTCAAGAAGGGCCTTAACTCCAGTAAGGCATATACCCTATACTCCAGTAGGACCTAGGCCTATACTCATGTATACGCCTGATCTCCAGTAGGGTCTATGTCTGTTCTCCAATAGCGTCTATACTCCAGTAGGGCCTATACCCTATACTCCAGTAGGACATATACTCAAGAAGGGCCTTATTCCAATAAGGCATATACCCTATACTCCAGTAGGACCTAGGCCTATACTCATGTATACGCCTGTTCTCCAGTAGAGTCTATGTCTGTTCACCAATAGCGTCTATACTCCAGTAGGGCCTATACTTTAGTAGGGCATATATTTCAGCAGGGTCTATGTCGGTTCTCCAATAGCGTCTATACTTTAGTAGGGCATATATTTCAGTAGGATCTATACTCCAGTAGGGAATATACTCAAGAAGGGCCTTAACTCCAGTAAGGCATATACCCTATACTCCAGTAGGACCTAGGCCTATACTCATGTATACGTCTGTTCTCCAGTAGGGTCTATGTCTGTTCTCCAATAGCGTCTATACTCCAGTAGGGTCTATACTTTAGTAGGGCATTTACCCTATACTCCAGTAGGACATATACTCAAGAAGGGCCTTATTCCAGTAAGGCATATACCCTATACTTCAGTAGGACCTAGGCCTATACTCATGTAGGGCCTAGACCTATACCCATGTAGGGCCTAGGCCTATACTCATGCAAGACCTATACTCTAATAATGCTTAGCCCTATACTGTAGTAGGGCCTTTAGTCCAATTGAATTTGGGGTTTAAGGTGCACCAACACATGAAAGGTTATATGGCGCCTAACAGGAATGAATTTGCCAGGCTCAACCTCCATGTACATCGAGATAAAATATGGAGAATGGGTCTAGAACCTTCTCACCCTGAACTGCAGAGTTGCTTCAAATTCTATTGTAGACTGAAGCCACGTTATAGTTTTTCTGCCACTGCTCTAGTGATATAAGCGAGATAGCACCTGAAACAATGCAGGGGTCATAATGAAGACCTTTAATGAGCATAACAAAAACTGATAAAATGAACATGAATCTTCGGGGAGGGGTGGTTCTACCCCTCTGCCTTCCCCTTCAACCTTCAACTTTTCTTTGCCCCGGTAACCACACGGGGCTGTAATAGGGCCTATACTCCAGTAAGGCATATACTTAAGTTAGGCCTATACTCCAGTAGGTCCTATACTCTAGAATGGGTTATGGAAAAACGAAATAAAACAGAAAACATGAATTTCATAGACTTTTATTATTATGCAAGTCATTTGGTATAAAAGCTTTCTTTCAATATCTCTGCAATGAAATATTATGACTTGCCAAAATTTCTAACCAAGACCATCAAAACAAGCACTATAATGAAGCATTATCATTTCTCACGTGTTTATATGTATGAATATAGACAGGCAGGTTAATACAGTACAAGCCACATACTTCTCAGAATTATCCATTATAAAATATTATTATCAAATTGTATTTTAACACGCAATCAAGTAAATGTACCTCTTCAACATGTTTAAACTCCCTGCAACCCCTTCCCCTACACCTATTTGTTCGGCCCCACAACCCCTTCCACTAATCTATTTGTTCAGAAATAAATACTTATGGCTAAATTATCAAGAGATACCAGCTCCGTATAATATTTAAGAAAAGAAACTTTTCCATGAGTATCTAAATGTAGGTAGTGTATAACCGTTTTAATCCTCTGCCTGGATATCATCAGCAGAGGTACTATTCTTGACGAGAAACCAAGTTATAAGATAAATATATTTCATTATCATCAACCATCTAAAACATTGGTAAGTTCTGACCAAGCTAGAAGTTCTGGCAAGTCTATTTATGTAAAAGGGACACATGGCAATCTTGATATTTTTTAAACTTATGGCTTGTTAGTTTTTATACATAATTTGCACATTTCCAAATATTTTTTTTATCTATATAAATAGTGCGAAGCAAAATATTTTGCAAAACATTTTGCATATAATGATGGATTATACTGCATCAATACTGGCCCAGTTGTTTAAAGATCAGTTACCTTAATCCTTGGTTAGTGTAAACTTTCAAAGTACAGTTTCTCATAAAAATATGTTTTGTACTACTTAAAAGTTTTGAATTTGCATTTCTTCTTATCAAAAGGCTTTCACATGCTCAATTTCTGGTAGAAATATTAATTTAGAGAGATTTGAAATTTTGACTTAATGCTTGGTTAAGTTAACTGATCTTCGAACACCTGGGTCAGTTTAAACTTGTGTTTGAATAACAAAGAAAAATTTAAAACTCCACAGTTTACAATCTTTATTAAAATACAATCGGGTTTTAAGTCAAAATGATTCTGGATAAATAAACCATGGTGCTATACGTCATGATTGATAAATACTTAATACTGCCATGTGTCACTTTAATAATCACCTATAGCAAATAAAAATATATTCAAGTATTACAAACACCAGTATGTGTGCACTTAAAATGAATTGTTATTCACTGCAGATGGTCCTGGAGCAGTCAGTATAAATATAATTACATATACATGTCAGTAAAACATGACACAAATCTTTACAATTTAAGTCGAGTCAAACAAAAACCACGATTCCATGTACACAGTGTCATGTGTCTAGCATAGCAGGAACACTTTTTTCTCTCAACATCAGTCAATAAGAAAATACAACAATTGCAGTAAGATACAAAAAGTCTACAATAATATCTCCGCAAATGCTGTCGGGATACTTTCATCTTTATTATAGTAGAATCTAGATAGCAAACGATTTTATATCTGGGATGTACATGAAAACTTCAGTTTCTGCATAAACACAAAACAAAACACCTCTATTCTAGGCCTATGTGGGTATAATAAATGAGGCAAACACCCCTAGGACTACAGGCTGATACATGAGGCAGACACCCCTAGATGTTTATGTTGATATATGAGGCTAACACCCTTAGATCTTTAAATTGACATTTGAGGCAAACACCATTAGACCCTTACGTTGCCATACTATGAGGATAACAACCTTAGACCGCAAGGTTGATACATGAGGCAAATACAAAATACATTTAGACCTTTAGGCTAAAAAGGCAAACACCTCTAGACCTTTAGATTGATATATGAGGCAAACACACTTAGACTTTAAGGTTGATATATGAGGCAAACCCCTCTATACCTTTAGTTTAATACATGAGGCAAACACCCTTAGACCTTTAGGTTGACACATGACGCAAACAACCATTAGACCTTTAGTTTGCCATATGAGGTAAACACCCGTAGACCGTATGGTTAATACATGAGGCAAACATCTCCAACTCTTTAGGTTGTTGCATGAGACAAACACCTCTACAACTTTAGGTTGATATATGTGGGTTAACTACATTGTAGTTTGAAAAAAACAAAACTATCTAGAATCAATGGAAATTCACAAAATATTGATATTAGAAAGTCCTAAATAACAAAAGGCACCCAAGATGACTAGACTGATGTGTACCAGGTGTCATGAAGATACCTGAAACCGTTTTGGAGTCTTGCTCCAGAAACAAGGTCAGCAAATTCCCTCGAAATGCTAGAATATTGATTACAAACAGTTGATACCAATTGGTATGAAATACCTTGGACTGTTTTGGAGTTACTTCAGCAACCAAATGTGTGACCGACTGATAGAATGACAACAGACCTTACTCGTGTATACCTCGAAACCTTATGCATGGCATACTAAACTAGACTTATACGATAGCGTTAGCACAATGCGAATAGGTTCAATAGTAAATGCTCGACAACAAATTACACAAAACTTGCACATGGAAACCTGGACTTTGTTCTGCAGAACACACTCTTGCAACATGACAAACAAACAGAACAGTATATTGTACAAAATAATCATAAAATAAAATAGAGACAATCAGGGGGCAAGAAGTGAGGTCTGACTAACAACTTCGCAATTTATGTAAATGAAAATATGTGTTGTATTATGGTAAAAGTACCAGGTAAGTGACAAATCCTAACAAAGTACACACTAGTACATGTAGAGCATTTTCATTGTTAACATTGGCACAGAATCCTCTTGAGATTTGAAATCTTTATTTTAAAATACAATTGAATTGAACTGGATTTTATAGTCGCACCAAGAGCTAAGGTCATATGGCGACTTTGCAGCTTCCATTGGTGGAGGAAGACCACAGATGCCACTCCGGGCAATTTTCGTGCACGGGCGGGCACCTGGGTAGAACCACCGACGTTCCGCAAGCCAGCAGGATAGCTTCCTTACATAAAGATTCCTAGGCCCCTGAGGGATCGACCTACAGCAGTGAGGGGCAAGTGATTTCAAGTCAGAGACGTTAACCACTCGGCCACGGACGCCCCTTTTAAAATACAAAGATTATTACAAAAATATACCCCTAACTTAATATAAAATAATGTTGCATTCAGCAAACTGTTTAATTTATTAAATAACTACCCTGTTTATAAACTCATAGTTGAAATACATGCCAAGTTTATTCAAAACAACACAATATAGAATAAGAGGAGTTTGCCAGACATAAAATGAAACATCAGTTTTAGAATACATCATACTTACTAAAATATAAATGCATCTCACATTAATTTTTGAACATTTATGAAAATTAAAATTCCTCTTTTCCATTTTACGATATGCGGTAAGACCTGTATTACTACAATAATTAAGCAAGTAAAAAGAAAATCAGAAAAGATGTTTGATCAGTAAGAAAAATCAGAAAAGATGTTTGATCAGTAAGAATAAATATGTTCCTCAATGTCCTGTACAGTTGTTCGAGAGCATTGGTACTGACATTGACAGTATTCTATTTGTTGAGCTCAGTTATCCGTGTGATAAATGTACAATTTGAAACTACTCATTTATGTTTGACCTGCAAATTACCGGACAGTATAAGATATATATATATATATATAACTATCAGTTTTTCTCGTTTTTCCTTCCACATGCACATCAGGGCATCTGACATTTTTGCTTGGTATTAAAGTGTTTTTTAACTTCTTTTTTCTCCAAAAATAAGTATACTGTTCGTGAAACTTTGAAAGTTGAATAGGATTTACAACGTTTCAACACAAGTCATACAACGGCAACAGGAGTGATCATTCCAGGCCCTGTCTCCATTGACTGATTCACTATTTGTTGTTGATGCAACTATGAATACTGGGTGACATTGATATGTATTGGGCAATAGACACCACTTCAACATTCAGACTATAAGCGGTTAAAAATAAAACATTAAAAAAAGCATAATACATTCACATGAATACAGCACCTAAAAGTATATACACGTATACACGTTCACGTGGATTGGTTATCAATATATTGGTTCACGTGGGTTAGTTATCAATATATTCATAAATAACATGATAAAATGAAGAAAGAACATACACAACTATTTTAATAAAAAGAAAAGAACAATACTATTTTGTTCTGATGATGAAAACAGTGAAATACAGATCTTGTACAAGGTAAAAGTCTCGTCTCAAAACTGACTAGGCGTTAAAGCTTATAAAAAAGATAAAAATGCGCCAGCACCGAAATAAAACATATACAACAGTTTTCAACATAATTACTCAAAAAGTTTAAGTAACTGGAAGCAAAAAAAGTTTACAAATACAACTTTAACTGCTAGAATGCCTTTGTCACAAGATTCAGCATACTTTATAACACATCTGCGCTACGTTTCCTGATATTTTACTATCTGACGAATGATCAGGATTGTAAAGAATGTCGGATATCACTTCTGAACAATTTCAAACAGCAGACGTATATAATCATAAATTCCAGACACATTTCCAACTAATGGCCCTGAATGAACTTTGGATTATTGCACATATTGTGTAAGGATTTCTTGACAATACTAAGATAAAGTGACTGCGAATCACAGTTGATAGTGAGTCGCACCTTTTTTAGATGCATTTTACTTTACAACCATACAAAAGTGTTTCAGGTGGAATAAACAACTTGTGTGTAACAGATAGGATTTAGAAGTTGATTACCAAAACAGATAGAAACATCGCTTTCAAAAACAACAACAATAAAAACATGTATGAAGGTATTTTAAATATACATATATTGAAGATTAGCGTTAAAAATGTTTTAATCTCAATTTGTGTATCATACTTGTTCCTACCTGTAGTATTTGTATAAAACAAAAACAGCATACATGTGTTCAATATTGGCCCATTTGTGAATACTTTTCACTTTTATTATTTCTTTGAAGATATAATTATACAGTCAAACTTGCTCGTGCGACCACGTGCATTCAGCGACCAATCGTCATATATGCAGCCACTTTTGTGTCCCCCCGATCATTTTCCTTCTATATTTGAAGTGCATTAAGCGACTTTGGCCTAACGCGACCAATGACCATTAGTTTTCACACCAAATATCAATAATTTCGATCATTAAGCACTGCTAATGAGATAAGTGGACTAATCAAATCGTAAATTATCGGCTTATCATGTCCAAATTAAATAATCACGCCTTTATTTGTTGTTAACAATTGAAGTCAGAAAGGTGAGAAAAACATTTTTTGTCGAAAGATAATCGTATCAATCACAACATTCTCGGTCATTTTTGATTAAAGGATTATTATTTAAGGATATCAGCCAAATGTTCTTGTTGATCGGACCTTGACTTTTATTGAAAAATACTCAACAGACAAGATAAGAGAATAATACATGTTGGAAACAAAATTGATTTTCCCCAACAACGGTATTATAAAACATGCATTAACAATGCAATTTTTAGCTGATTATTTACTTTCGTTTTTGTCATGGTACTTTATAAGTAGACTCAAATTTGGATAGCTCTATTTTCGGATATGGTTTTTATATTCATTCTATTCAACCATGTCAACGATTGTTTTATTAAGCAAGTTTGACTGTATTTAAATATATATATATATATAAAAATCATACAAAGCTTTTTATATAAAATTTGAACCAAATACTCCTAAAAAGTTTAAATACATCAATTAAAAGTACCTTTTTGAACATGCCTGAATATTTTCAGAACTCAAGAAAATTGAACATGTAAAAAACCCCATTAAAATAACATGAATACTGAATACATTTGAACAGAAAAGCCATACATGTACAAGCATAACTGATGGTAACTGGCAGCCATACATGTACAAGCATAACTGATGGTAACTGGCAGCCATACATGTACAAGCATAACTGATGGTAACTGGCAGCCATACATGTACAAGCATAACTGATGGTAACTGGCAGCCATACATGTACAAGCATAACTGATGGTAACTGGCAGCCATACATGTACGAGCATAACTGGTGGTAACTGGCAGTTCCGCCATACGACCAACATACAATCTATAATATAATGAACTATTGCCCTAAAAGCTGTTTTCTTTCAGTTGATATGGTTAATGGTTATCATTGTTTCAAATGTATTCAAAGTTTCTTTTATGAATATATAATATTCAACCTTCAGAAACTTGTAATTATTTAAATGTATCTAAAATAATGACCTGACACACATCTAATGACCCGACACACATCTAAAATAATGACCTGACACTCATCTAATATAATGACCCGACACACATATCTAAAATAACGACCCGACACACATCTAAAATAATGACCTGACGCTCATCTAATATAATGATCCGACACACATACCTAAAATAACGACCCGACTCACACCTAAAATAATATGACATACATATACATCACTTTTTGCTCACATCCTTAACAGTTGGATAATCAAGTGATATTCGATCATTTTCCATAAAAGATATAAACGCCAAAACTTACGCAAGCTGATGATATAAATTAAACAACAAACAGATAAGAGTAGTGTCCCTTTATACTCAAGGCTACTCTTCTTTTGTACATGCCTACATTCAATAAACAAACAAAATTGTTTCCTAAAGTTCATATCACAATTTTCACACATTCAACCAATAAAAACGTCCCTAAATAATTTGCTTCATTCCGATTGGTTCATTTCCACACTTCTACACATTCAACCAAAAAAAAAGTCTCTTAAATCAATTGCTTCATTCCGATTGGTTCATATCACAACCTATACAATCAAGGCATTGACAGCATCTTTGTAAACCCAAGTGCGAACATTATAGTTACAAAATAAATATCTGCACACTTGGCAAGACAAGATGACTTGCAAAATTACAGAAATATCCTCTATTTATGTACACATCAAGGTCAGTATGGAAGTGTATACTATAGACAGTGCCAAATGTATCAGTATTTTCCTAATTAAGAGGTTCAGTCTCAGGGCTGTAAAATTCCACTCAACCACTCACTTTGGAGAGTAGAACGTCTGGGTGCGTGTGTATTAAATATACTACTCCAACCGGGCGGGCGGCAGCAGGAAAGAAAAATCTAGGTACAAATTGGTGACGAAATGAATTGAGATTGCCGAAACATGCGGACTGAAGTTCAGTATTTTTCCACGCCATAAATCAATTTTAATATTTATATCAAAATTTTGTTTCGGGTAAAAATGTCAAAGGCAAAGCAGACAGACATACAAGTACGGGCGTTAGGGAAAAAATCTGAATACAGAATAATAGAAACCCTAGTAACGACAGTATTAGATGTTATATGTTGAACACGACAGTATTAAATGTCAGATGTGGAACACGACAGTATTAGATGTCAGATGTGGAACACGACAGTATTAAATGTCAGATGTTGAACACGACAGTATTAAATGTCAGATGTTGAACACGACAGTATTAAATGTCAGATGTTGAACACGACAGTATTAAATGTCAGATGTGGAACACGACAGTATTAGATGTCAGATGTGGAACACGACAGTATTAGATGTCAGATGTAGAACACGACAGTATTAAATGTCAGATGTTGAACACGACAGTATTAAATGTCAGATGTGGAACACGACAGTATTAAATGTCAGATGTCGAACACGACAGTATTAAATGTCAGATATGTCGAACACGACAGTATTAAATGTCAGATGTTGAACACGACAGTATTAAATGTCAGATGTTGAACACGACAGTATTAAATGTCAGATGTTGAACACGACAGTATTAAATGTCAGATGTCGAACACGACAGTATTAAATGTCAGATGTCGAACACGACAGTATTAAATATCAGATGTCGAACACGACAGTATTAAATGTCAGATGTTGAACACGACAGTATTAAATGTCAGATGTTGAACAAGTATATTAATAATAGCAAAATAAAATCTAGAAATTTTAATATTGCACTGTCTGTAGTATACATTTATATACCAAAGACCTCGACTTTTTCTACGACCACAGCATACTGCACAAAACCAAAGCAGAAACTGTAACCTGAACTACATATATTATTTTATTTGGCCTCAAGTCTTTGATGAACTCACTTCCTACTTCTCATCATCAAAGCAATTCTCTTCACACAAAATGAATGCACCTTTTATATTAACAAACAATAACTAAGGAAGGCAAGACAATTTTGTGTTGCGTTTTATTTTTATAACTATAAAATGATACACACATGGAAAATTGATTGGAGTATTTGAATTAATATCCATTTGGTGGGAGCAATCACATACAGTATTACACAGTGGTCTACAAATATATATCTTGACACAAAACTCTGAAGCTTAATTGTAAAATGTAAAAAGAAATTACTGCTTTATAAAACTTACTGTAGAAACAAATGTACAGATGGCCTGAAATTGCAACTGCATCGAAACAGTATTGTAGTACCCGCTTTCTTGACTTGTGGCATACGTGTTAGTGCATTGCCTTGCAAGCAGAGTCGATACTGTCCTTGTACGATTGAAATAATTTCACAATTAATGTTAAATGCAACAGCGTTTCAAAACAAAACAAGTGAAATTCGTAAAATTAAAAATAAAAAAAAATCATCAAACAATTGCACTTGACTTTAGTTTTGGTTATATATTCCAGTTTGTAAAATTTAAAGCAAAATTCAAACAACAAATATATAAAGCTTACTGTGGCATCTAAGTTGTTATAAAATGTTGAACATAATCCTGTAAAACCCCTTCCTTTTTATTTATTTTTATTTTTACAGTTCTCACAATTAACCAATTATATAATATATTCTGTGATGAATTATAGAAATTTCCCAGTTTGAGAAAATCTATAACATATCCCTTCTTCTACTGTGCTATCTCGCCTAGTGTGCAAGATAGCACAGTAGCCAAATGTTATGAACTAAACGATAGACGTCACGAATTGACGTCATGATATTACTCCGCGCCAAAGGAGTGACAGAAGAAGGAATACATGTGTCAAAAGACGATTGGAAAGAAATTCATCCAAGAAAATATATTATATAGTTTAATTAACATTTTTGTCGTGATACGGAAAATAATTCACTGAGAAATATTCTTGCGATATAGAAACTCGTGCGAAAACGCACTCGTTTCTATATCGCAAGAATCTTTCTCACTCGGGAATTATTTCCCGTATCACTTCAACAATGTTAATTAAACTCTATATTTTTTCCATTTTGTTATATGACCTAACAGAATGATGATCTGTACCTGTCTTTGTTGAATATCATCTTTCACAATACAACCTCTAGAAGAGTAATTCTCTTATTTGAGACCTCCCTTCAGTCATGTTGCCTGGTGTAGGTACATTGATTTAGACCTGATTTACACACTATTTTCGAAAGAAAGTGCTCAAGCTGTTATTTGTTAGGAATATTAAATGAAGGTCTTTAAAAATCACTTTTTGAAAAAGAAAAAAAATTGTTTTGAATTTCTCTTTCTCTTATTTAAATCCATGAACATTTGGTAGTCAGAGTGTGTTGCAAAAAGCCAGGATCTTTTATCACTTCACAACTAATTTCCAGTCTTAATTACTTTCCATATATATCTTCAGATTCGATTCGTAGATTGACTCCATGTTTGGTTCACTCAGAACTGTTTTCCGTGTAAGTTTGGCGAATTGTTGGACTTTATGCAGCATGCTGTGGTCTGCCTCATGCACTACGTTTACAAATTGGTATATATATGTACATCTAGTCCTCATAAAAGTCTACATGTTTTATTCTTAGGTCGTACAGGCTGAGGATGAAGTACTGATCTAACTGCTTCGTCAAACACCTGAAGAGAAACAAAAGCAAGGCTGGATCAATATATAGGAATGAATTTAATACAAAAATAGTGAAACAACAATTTATTGCAAGAATGCATTACTTATTAATGGGGAAACAACACTTTATTTTATACAGTCCTGAATGCTTTACTGAGTCTTACAGAGAAACGACAAATGCATGGTACTTTGATGATACCATGAAGGTAAGATATGTTAATAACAAAGGCAACAAAAAAAGAAACAGCGAACAAAAAGGTCTAACTGTAAAATTGCAAAACATGTTCAACTATGTGAATTTGTGCTTTATCACATGATCTTTATTTAGAAACTAGAAGGCCTACTATGCAGAAGTCTAGGTTTTTTATTTGACCAATCCCAAGAGATAATTGTTCCTTAGATACTCAATATTTAATTATTAAATGAATGTAACTAACAGTGGGGGATGCATGGCGTAGCGGAGACCAGGTGCGACATATTTTGTCGAAAGTAGGCCACAGCAACTCAAAATTTTGCGCATGATGGCAGATACATATAGGGAATACTGTGATGGAAATTTGATAAAATTCCTGCAGTTTGGTGAAAATACTGCGTGACGAGGAAGAGATTAAGAAATGAAAATCGGATGGACGGACTAATGGATGAACGAACTGACACACATACACACGGATCCGTAAACATGCTCAACAACAGTGTTTAAAAATAGTTTTTTACCAATGTCCAGGGATCACTCTAGGCCGCGATTCCCTCGCATTAAATTCTCAAAAATCGCTTGAAAAAAAGACAAATGGAACAAATTGTTGCACCGAATTCGGGGAAATCCATTTTCACCATTTCTGTTTGTAATGAAAACATATTTATTTACAATTCATTTAAAATCTCAAGTAAATTTGCTCAGATCCATTTATTCGCGATTAAAATATATAAAATGAGAAAATATCAAACTATCGAAAATCACATGGAAAAATCAAAACGAGATTATGTCTGTAAACTTCCGGTTTGCTTTTGCTTTGCGAAAGCAGGGGGTGTCAAAGAAAATCGATTGATTATGGACAAACATGGCCATTTTTATAATAATTCATCAACTTCTAGTCATGATCTGAACATTATCCCCCAATCTATAATGATTTGACGCGATTAACTATGTACTGGAGTGGGGCAAGCAATTATAAAACTATGTTAGCATAAAAAGTTGACGTAAATTCGGACACGCTTTATTTCAGATGCTTTAACAACTTATACTTTCACTATTGGGAATGAGCCAGAATGCAGGAAATTACATCTAAATTTAAAAATGTTCTGGGGGTCATGCCCCCAAACCCGCCTAGCAGCCTCCAGCGATACATGCGGTCGACGAACAACCACTGGTGAATGTCTCATTAAAATCAAGCAAATGGGACATTTTGTCTCATTGAAATTCACTCCTAGGGGTGATCCCTGAATGTCTGGAGATAATACAGTATCAGATAATACCCGCAATTGGCCTAAATAGGTACAAACATGATAGATCAAATTTTTCACTGAAAACAAACGTTGTGGAACACTAAATTTCATTGTTAAAGTTGCCTGTGCCAAAAATGATAACAGTACATATTGTTTGTACCTACATGTGACTGGTACCCTGGAGATGCCTATTCCAGAGTAAGACTTGTAGTACTCACCTGTTTTAAGCCTCTTTGGGTTAATGCAGAACACTCCATATATTTAACGGCCCTGATTTTATTGGCCAACTTGATACCCTGTTCTCGTTTAATGGGAGATAATCCCTGTTGAGCTAGCTGGCCTATCGCTTCTTTGTTTTCACGTAAATCAATTTTAGTACCTACAAAACATATTATTTGGCGTTTTTAACTGTATCTGAATACATTCTAATGTTATTTCAAACAATATGGAATACATACATTCATCATGGAATATACACATTCATCAGTCAACTTCACAATGTGCATACAACTCCAAATATAAGGATATCAGCCCAATAGTGTTTTTATTTATTTAAAGAACTTCTTTTTATAGCTCTTCAGCCACGACTCTAGAAATTCCAACGCTGTGTGCAATTTTTGTTAAGTGCATTTTTATTATATTTGGTGTGCATTATGCATGAACATGTGATTATAAAGTTTATTCAATTGAAATACGGTGGTTCTTTAGGCAGGCATTGAATTATATGGTCTGAAATCTTGCCAAAAATACAAACTAAGTCGTTTTTCATACTCTATCGATGTTTCATATCAGAGCATTCATAGCTCTATGGCAGGTATGGAAGAGCTGTGATTATCACAGCTAAGATATTATATAATGTCTGCTGATTGTAAACACTTGGATGACGACTTACCTACAACAATAACTGGCGCGTCAGGACAGTGATGTTTAATCTCAGGATTCCATTTCGTAATGACATTTTCATAGGAAGAGGGACTAACAACACTAAAGCATATCAGGAATACATCCGTCTGAAAAGAAGGATAACCTTTATTACAATGCAGTCATCATTAGGTAACAATCTTAATTTCTTTAGGTAACAATGTTAATTAAACCATCCGTTTTTTTTAGATTATAATCACCACAGAATCTAACAATGTTAATTAAACCATCGGTTTGTTCAGATTATAATCACCACAGAATCTGAAAGCATGTTGTTTGTTTTACAATGTGCACTCTCAAATGTTTGAAAACATGACACAGCTGGTTCTCAGTTCAATAACAACCTTACTTGCACAAACAAATTCTAAAACTTGTTCTTGCACACGATACAACTTGTAGAACTATTGTTTGCACATAATACAACTTGTAGAACTAGAGTTTGAACATGATACAACTTGTAGAACTAGTGTTTGAACATGATACAACTTGTAGAACTATTGTTTGCACATGATACAACTTGTAGAACTAGCGTTTGCACATGATACAACTTGTAAAACTATCGTTTGCACATGATACAACTTGTAGAACTAGCGTTTGCACATGATACAACTTGTAGAACTAATGTTTGCACATGATACAACTTGTAGAACTAGCGTTTGCACATGATACAACTTGTAGAACTAGCGTTTGCACATACAACTTGTAGAACTAGCATTTATACATGATACAACTTGTAGAACTAGCGTTTGCACATGATACAACTTGTAGAACTAATGTTTGCTTATGATACAACTTGTAGAACTAATGTTTGCACATGATACAACTTGTAGAACTAGTGTTTTTGCACATGATACAACTTGCAGAATTAGTGTTTGAACATGATACAACTTGTAGAACTAGTGTTTGCTTATGATACAACTTGTAGAACTAATGTTTGCACATGATACAACTTGTAGAACTAGTGTTTTTGCACATGATACAACTTGCAGAATTAGTGTTTGAACATGATACAACTTGTAGAACTAGTATTTTTGCACATGATACAACTTGTAGAATTAGTGTTTGAACATGATACAACTTGCAGAACTAGTGTTTGCACATGATACAACTAG
>JAWPHD010013214.1:0-69997 GCA_037043455.1 Cyrtodaria siliqua
CAAACATGTCTATAGAAATAAAATAATTATGCCACTCTATTTTCATACATTATTATACATAAAATAAATCTACTGAGTTGGAATAAAAAAAAGTGGAATTTGATTTCATTTATTGTGGAATAAAGACAAATGGATCAAGAAAAAAATTATGAAAGAAGAAAAAATAAATTCTAAACTAGAAGCCACTGATTAGTTTAAAAAACTTATTTATTTTACATCAATTGTAACGAAAGCTCTATGGACTTATTTGAATCACTCTCAATGTCTTCCTTGGTAGTACCAGACTAAACAAATGCAGATAAAGTGCCGTACGCATATGGTCATGGCGGGGATCGAACCCACGACTTTTCGATCATGGGTCCAACGCTCTACCACTAGACCACAGTGCTGCACATTGTTTAGTGAAATATAAGCCCTTATAATCGTCTGTGGGCTGTCATTAGTCATGTAATACTTCAGCAGCTGTCACCCACAATGGGGATCTGGGGATATGTGTTAACTTGACACTGGTAAGAAATTTGGTTTTAAATGTTAATGACCTGCATGATAGAAGTGATCTGCATGCTAGAAGTGACCTAGCTGCATGACAGAAGTGAGCTGCAGGTGTACCGGAAGTAAATCAAATCCCATTGAGTCCAATGCTATATTGACAAAGCTTTCTAGTTAGCCATTTTTCAAAATGAAATTCAAACTAAGATTCACTTACATGTTCTTAGTCATGAGACCTGCCTCTCTAGAAAACTGCTGAGAATAGTAGGGGTCATGTGGCATATAAGAAAAAAAATTCTGATCTTTGTTGATACCGTGAACAAACTGCATTCATTCGGCACCTCTTAAATGTGTTCTACTTTCACTTTCAAAACTGTCAAGTTGATAAATAAAATCATCATACAACCATGCAAATGGTTTTAAGCTATCACAAACATGTCAATAAAGTCATTTCAGCCAGAAAAACAGGCCTTAAATACTCAAAAATGCCTTTTATCACAAAAAAAGTTAGGGATTATATATTTGGGAACTCCTTTCGACTACACCAGGCATGAATACCATAGTGATTTACTTCCGGTACACCTGCATGACAGAAGTGATATGCATGACAGAAGTGATCTGCATGCTAGAAGTGACCTGCATGATCAAAGTGATCTGCATGATCGAAGTGATCTGCATGACAGACAGATTTATATTGTTCCACCTTTTCAGCTTATGCAACCTCCGTAATGTAAGGCCTCTACCTTGCTGCCGGGATACAAATCTGTCCTCAAATACTGCAGGACATACATTTCCCAATTCCAATGTGCTGTGAACAGACTGACATAAAATATATGTTTCTTAATGGTTGATTATTGATCATTATTTTATTACCATCTCGATCAGACAGTAAACAATCTTAATTTGTCTGATATAGAATGATGCAAATATAGTTAGGAATTTTATTATTGGCTCCAAATTGTAAATGATCTGAAGTCATTCAAAGTAATTGAGAATGATGTGGAGAGTAGATAGTTTGGACAGCTGTAGAAATATTTTTTTGTTATATATAGCAATAACACAATCCTGGTTTAATCCATGGCCTAAACCAGTTAACATGCAGTGGTAGTCCTGGAATAGCCATTAAGCAATTTTGTCTGAATATTGACTCAATTACTTTTAGGTAATCCATTATTGACATTTCAGTTATTATATACATATGTGGCTACCGACACAGCAGGTAAGAACATGACACACTACCTAATTGTTGAACTTTGTCCTGCTTACACCAGACATTATATAATATCATTCTTTAAATATATATATATACAACCTAATTTTCACTAAGCCAGAATACAACTCTTCTTAGTGTTCCAATGTTAATGTCCTAAACTTTACAACCATTGTTGTATTCCAAATAAATGGACAAGACAGCATTTTCTATAACACTTTTTAAATTACAAAGATACTCTCTATATAATATTTATGTATGTGCAGAGCCAGTTTTTCATATTTTTACAAAGAGGAAAGTTCGAGGGAAAACAGTTTGTACATCATGAATGAATGAAATGTCGTTTTAACACATCATACATTAGGTTATGTTGGGACAGTAACCTCAGAGGGAGATGAGATGAAGGATGAAGTTTCCCATCAGAAATGCCTCTGCCAGGTAACAAACCCACCAAGGCAGATGTCTGTAGCTTCAGAGTCAATTAACCCTAAACCCGCTTAGCACGACTATAATAGCCCTTGCGTCCATTGTAAACCCTGATCAGCTGCGAGTTACCATCCATTGTAAACCCAGATCAGCCTGGTAACTCGCAGTTGATCAGGGTTTACAATGTCCGGATAATGATCAGTCATTTCACCAAAAGACCCCTTTGTACATTGTGAAGTTGGAAACCAGAGACAATATAGGCTTTATAGGGATCGAGGAAACACTTGAATTGAAATGGAAGTAGAGGTAAAACAGAGCCAACATATGGCAATTATTCAAAACTCTTTCGATTAGTTGTGAAATTCTTAACTTGTGCACAAAAGTGTTAAAACTATGTATTTGTATAGAGCTGAACGTTGCTTTTAACAATCTTTCAGTCATGTCATGTCTACTTGTAGCAGTGAGCTCAATTCTTAAACCGGCCAGCGTTCGGTATACCCTACCACCAGTATGTATACACTGTAGCCAGTTAGAATTTCATCTGCTTCAAGGTAAGGGTTTCAGCATATTTGGATTGAAACCCATTAGTTTTCCATATTTGGATTGAAACCCGTCAGTCTTCCATATTTGGATTGAAACCCGTTAGTCTTCCATATTTTGTCTTCCATATTTGGATTGAAAATTATTCATTCAGTAAAGCGAAGACATGATGTCAGTCATTAAAATGTACAAATTGTGATAAAGTAAGTTATAAATAATACAAATATAATACAAAAATACATTTTAAACAGTTCTCTATATCAATGACTAAACGGAAAATATGCATGGTGCAGCTGACATGGTGGGTGGGGTACGGCGATTTTAGTGATTTTTTCAAAATAAGTGCGATTCTTACGGCAGTAAAAAACCTGGACCGATTTGCATTTTAAAATTTTAGAAGCCCTGCATGGCATGATTTAGTCATCAACTATATACAGTATTGTAATTACACATGGCATGATTTAGTCATCAACTATATACAGTATTGTATGATTTAGTCATCAACTATATACAGTATTGTATGATTTAGTCATCGACTATATACAGTATTGTATTTACACATATACTTAATATATAACAATTAAATTTCATATTTCGCTTCTGACAATTTTTTCGTGTAATATATATAGGAGAATTTGGGAATGACTAAATATTGGTTGAATGGTGTGTTCTGTCATTTTTCAGCAAATTTTAGACTATATGTGATGGTCGATTTTTTAATGACTGAGGCAAACAACCCTGACTTTTGCCTGGGTAGAACCAGTACTGTATACCTCCCATCATCCATAAAAATCGATGCTTCTTCACATGCAAGTCGAGCTGTCCTAAGTGGAAGTAGTAATGAACTGTTTCTACAGTTTTCTACCTTCACACAATAAATTTGTCTGACAAATATAAAATTTGCTTCATAGCGGAATCAATAAATACACACAGGACATCAGGGGATAAATAATATTTGAAATTGACAGATTTCTTAAGTTTCACTACTGCATGCAAGATTGCATGACGCCTACATCTTCATCATCTATATTGTCCTTTAATAATGGAAATCCGATACATTCCATTTTTCCCATTTGTTGTCGTTCAAACCTCACATTTTAGGCTATGTATGAATGATACATGTGTATGAATTTTAGTGGTAAGAAGGACCACTTACTTTTTCCTGAGTAGAACAAGCACTGTACACCTCCTGCCATCCAGAGAGCGTGACCCCCAGTAAGTAAAGCTAATCTATTTGTACATTTACCATCTTTTCCCTATTATTTTATAAGAGTGCCTCATTGGCATTTTCCATATTGCCTTGTGCTACACAAGGCAATATGCAAAATGCCAATGAGGCACTCTTATAAAAGTAGCACAAGGCAATATGCAAAATGCCAATGAGGCACTCTTATAAAATAATAGGGGTGCTCTTATTTGGGGAAATACGGTAATATTTTTAATTCTCAATACCCACATAGTACTACTTGATCAGTATAAAGCATTTTTTCTGGACTTTATTACAGTTAGAGTCTCGGTTAAGCTCAGTGGATAAAGCCTTAATTGTGTTTAAGAGCTACAGACCACTATTTACCCTGCCTGGGTGTGTTCCTTGCCATAAGCATGCACCATTGGAAACTACCGTTTATTTGAGACCAAAAATACATAATTTAACCTTTAAAGCAGACATTATTTAATGATTTTCTTTATCAAGAAAACCAAAGTCTGCAGGTCAGTCAATCAATTATCAGATTTTAAGTTTTCTAGTGATTTTGTGTGTTCCAATTGTGAATGAAACAGAATAACTTGCATCTTTTGATGTTTTAAAAAACATATTTTGGAAAAATGGTGTGGGGAGTGGGGCTGTTGTTTATTAGGGGAGGGGCTTTTATTAGGGATGATATGGTAATCCTCATGTCCCTCTGAAGTTGTTGTCCCAATAAAACTCTTTTTTTTTTAAATGCTTTAAAATTGACAATACAGTTTTGATATTTTGTATCCAAAAATAATAAAATGAATCAAAAAATTCAATAATTTTAATTTTTCCATCTTTTGCATAACCATAAAAAAAAAAAAATTATTTGAAAAGTAGAAAATGCCATAATGGAAAAGATCAAGTCTTCTTATGGAAATGATTGTTACCATGGCATTTTGTCTTTTTCAATCTATCATGACAAAATCACACATGTTATGCCATAGATAAGGAAAGCAAGTAAAAGCTATTCTTCTAATCAAATGCGCACACTTTCACCATCCACTGGAAAGGAATACTTGGTGCCTGAAGGTTTCTGAATTATCAGGTGATCAGAAAGAAATACAAGACCTCGGTCTAAGTGTGTCTCGCCCACCCCGGCAAATGGCCTATGAAATATTTTATTAAATTTGTGCTTAAATGATGGCCACCAAAGACAATGACCATAAGTATCAAACAAATAAAAGCGAGGTAATCATAAGAAGTTAAGTTAATGGGGGGGAATATAATGCAAAATATGACCTTGGTGTTTTTTTGTCCTTCAGCGATCTCCACCAATGCCAACAATACATATGACCAAGTATGACCAAGTATCAAAGACATAAAGTGAGGCAATCACATAAAGTTACCTGAAGTTAACTTACCTAACCAAGGTTGTTCCCTAATCAAGGTTAAGTTTTGGAAAAATAATGCAAAATATGACTGACCTTGGTAATTTTGGCATTATGTGATGTCCCTTGACCCAACAAAGCATCTGACAAAGTTTCAGAAAAATTTGATTTGCGGTTGTAGAGATATAGTTGATTTAAAATGTGTCCGCTGTGCCGGAAAAGTGACTGCTATGTCTTGCTACCCACTATCGTGGGCAAGACAATAAATGAGAATTCCACAAATATGCAGCATACAGTGCCACAGAAATTGCTGGTGTCAATCACCTAGACATTTTAAACAGATTAAGACAATTCTTACTTTTGCAGTTTGGCACATTTTAGAAACTTCTTTTAGGGGCAATAATATTAATTATTTCCAGAAACATGGAAATCCAAATAGCACTTTCCTGTTTTTCAACCAAAACAGAAACAAGACCAAGGAAAACATAGCTCTGAAAACAACTTGAGAGGAGGTGACTATTCTATCAATTTGATGCAAATTAACCGCGCATCACTGTTACATGCAAAGCAGTATGAGAGAAGATTTTCCCCCTTTTATCTCTTTATAACATGCAAATACACTCAAATTATCATTTAAATTGCTGGACTATAGATGGGAAATTTGCATGATTTTGAATTTCATGCCTGATACACCGTCCATAGACAATGCAGATACGCAACAAGTTTCATTCCATATGCACCTTATTTGTTAGTTGTTGAACTTTGTGAAAATCAGAAGCCATTAGTAATATATATTGCATCTATAGTCATTTGATATACCCGTCAAGGGTTGCCAAAACGAGTGATGCAACATACATGTTAACGTCCACTGGTTTTTATTGACTGGTTCCATAAATAACAGAAAATGAACTGAATCAAATTCCAGATTTTTAACAAAATGGTAAACTTTGTGTCAGTTTCAATGTAAATGAAAGTTAATTGCCATCATTTCAGTACCAGCAGCACAAGAAGTGTCACCATCAAGTGACATATAACAGGCAGCCCCGGAAAATGTTTTCTTATTGTAATTTGTAAATTCCTACATTGTTTAAATGTTGAAAATAACAGGTAGAGTGAATTAAGCACACAACACATGGCAATGACACACTTTTGTTGCATTTCATCTTTGACCATTGTGGCCTTGACTTTTGAGAGACAAACCTAAATCTTGCATGTGACACACCTAATTCTCATCATGTTGAATATTTCTACATCAAAATCCCTTCAGGTAGTTACTAAACCTATTTCCCTTTTATCTCTTTATAAGAGATTTTTTACCTCACTGGCCTTTGAGGCATGCCGCCTGGCTGCACTGGTAAACCAGCCGCATTCAAAAGTGCCTTGTCGATTGGATGGACTACATATAAGTGACATATTAACAGTGCCCCTGAAAATGTTTTCTTATTGTAATTTGTAAATTCCTACATTGTTTAAATGTTGAAAATAACAGGTAGAGTGAATTAAGCACACAACACATGGCAATGACACACTTTTGTTACATTTCATCTTTGACCACTGTGACCTTGACCTTTGAGAGACAAACCTAAATCTTGCATGCGACACACCTAATTCTCATAATGTTGAATATTTCTATATCAAAATCCCTTCAGGTAGTTACTAAACCCATTTCACTCATTTTGACCTCACTGGCCTTTGATTCATGCCGCCTGGCTGCCCTGGTAAACCAGCCGCAATCAAAAGTGCCTTGTCGATTGGATGGACTCCATGTACAATGCGAAACTAGCGTATTTCGTTTTCACTATTTATATACAGTTACAACAGTCTCAAATTCACACTTTGAATTGTTATTATTCGTCACAAGAAATAATGTTTATGTCACAATTACTACTTTTAGATAACTCAATTCTTTAAAACTAGTTTTAAAGTACTGAAAGCACCTACAGGCAAACCTTTTGTCAACACAGAATGTACATATAATTATATAATGAAATGAATTGGCTATGAGCCTGATGTCTTCCTAATTGTTAAAATAACAAGAGCTGTTGGAGAACAGCGCAGCTGGACTATTCGATTTCTCAGAGAATAATTGAATTGAATTGAATTGGATTTTATAGTCGCACCAACAGCTAAGGTCATATGGCGACTTTCCAGCTTCCATTGGTGGAAGAAGACCCCAGGTGCCCCTCCGGGTAATTTTCGTGCACGGGCGGGCACCTGGGTAGAACCACCGATGTTCCGCAAGCCAGCTGGATAGCTTCCTCACATAAAGAATCCTAGGCCCCTGAGGGATCGAACCTGCAGCGGTGAGGGGCAAGTGATTTCAAGTCAGAGACGTTAACCACTCGGCCACGGACGCCCCTTCTCAGAGAATAATAAATTATATAGCTAGTATATACCATCAGAAAACAAGGATAAAACAATGTGGGGTGGGGTTGGGGGCGCAACATAGCTATGTGTAAAAACTACACAGAAATATGTAAAAATAAAAATAAACTAAAAATTCGAGTTTTGAGTGGGGGTGGGGATGGAGAGAGGCGGGGGGTGGTGGTGGGGGGAGTGGGAACATATGGGCAAGACACTTTCCATCGGCCTCGTCCTGTCACATGGGGGACGTAAACTGGACGGCCTTGTGTATTGGAGTCTATACCCTGAGCATGTTAAAGAACCATGCATAGGAAGATCTATTCATTAGTAAGAATAGGGCACGTTCCTGAATTCCTATGTATTCTTCCTCTCGACACTGTGGGGCTGCTCCAAATAATCAGCCAGTAAACATTCCTTCATTCATACAAAGAGCAAAATAACAATTTATAGGCAAAACTTGCTTCACTCTACTACTTGTAGCACCTGTATTATATAGCGGGTTGTCTGAAGTAGCTGTACATAGTCTGAAGAGTACATGTACGGATACACACATGTTCACCTTATATGGGGTTCAACTTTTCGCAATGTTTTAGTCTAACCTGAGAATTTTGTACAAAATAACTACATGATCATCCGTTATGAATTATAATAAACTACGAAAACAAACATGCTACAAATATGTGCCCCAAGCGAATGTACTACAAAGGTTGTACCATAGGTCTTCGTAAACTTGGTTGTTCAACTACCAGGTACACATGTTAGTAACTCTTAACCCGCTACATATATACATAATGGACTGTTCTGGGAAAATGACTGATCAGCAACCAGACAATGTAAACCCTGATCAGCCTACGTGTTACTAGCAGGCTATTTGACACAGTCGCTCATAATCGCTTTAGTCCGGATAGCATGATTATGAACCTTAGAAATAAACACTATTGCAGGTAAGCAATAGCCATCCGACAAGCACAAATTGAACTTATATGTTTATGACTATGCACGCATAGATGTTTATAGGCTCTATATATGGTTTGGCAAAGGTAATTAAAGGTCATGGAGAACTTAAATAATTACGCAGAATTAGAAAAAAATATGTTCAAGTTTATCTTGACCTTGTACATTGGACAGCAACCTCAAAGAAAACCGCTTACAGTTTCATGAATATATCCTGCAGAAAATATAATTTACAAGGTCAAATTAAGATCTGACCTTGAACTTTGTCCTACTGACCAATATCAATCAACATCTAGCTGGTAAACTCCAACTGGATCATGCTTACAACAGAGTAAAACTGAGAGACTGTGCCAAAATTATGTTCAAGTTAAAGGTAAATGGATGTTACAAAGTTTTATGATCATAGGTCATGTAAATTATTAATGTTTCAAAAGCATTTTCAAGGTCAATTTAAGGTCAAGTTGCCTGTTGAGTACACTGTGAACTTTAACCTAAATGACCAAAACATTAGTAAGTATATGAACAACAGGCTGGGTTATACACTTATATACTCTTTCAATAACAAGAAACACTTCAGATGGTGTGCAAAAAACATTGGAAAGGCCATTAGTTGGGTTCATGAACCTGACCTTTAACCTAAATGATCTAAAAATCAAAAGGTATATGAACAACTTCAAACAGCTAGTACTTTCAAAATTGTATATACACAGGTCATGAAAATCATATTGAAGATTGGCATTTTTAGAGACATTTTTTTGAGACATTTTTAAAAAAGCTATATAGACCTCTTGAGGCTCTGACGTCACATCCTGCAACCGCTAGAACGTCATTTTAGACGATTTTAAACGTCGAAAAATATCCAAAACAACGTTATTGTAATGCAACGTTTCGTTCAAACAACAAATTTAACTTGTTTGAAATACGATAAAGCTGAATATTTCCTTTGGTGCTGAGAGATGGACGTACAATGTAAGTTGTGAGAATGTGTTTGTATTATGTTCAATCTCGCGAAAATGTGTATATAAAATTCATAAAAATCCATGTCAGATAAAAAATAAAATATTTCCAGCGGGTTTATACTGTGCGAGATCAAAACCTGGTGGTTGGGACTTTAAACACATCGAAACCGTATCGATGATCTTCAAGTCCCGCCCACCAGGTATTGATCTGGGACAATATAAACCCGCTGGAAATATTTTATTTCTTAATTTAAACTTCAGATATAGGTCTAAACTCATTTTCAGGGTTAAGTTTAACACAAATTATATAGGAAACAAAGGAAACAAAGGATCAATAAACAGTAACAATGCTGCACATTATTCGTAACCTATATTAAAGTCATGGTATTGTGTTATTTTTCTTCTTATAGCCTAGTGGGACATGGCATATATACAAAGTAATGGAACCAGAACTAATACAAAGCTGGATTTAACATAGATTTGTAAAAGTTTTCTCTTTATTTCTATTTTAAAGCATGCGAAAATCATGGTATACGAAATAAGCTTACACTATATTTGAATTCATGTTATATAAATGGATCCCCAGTGAACTAAGGGATGTATCTGGGCTTAAAAGCTCAATGACGTCAACATACTTTTGTATATATACCTTTTAAGTAATGAAGTGTTTGTCCGAAATCATTGACCGTTTCAGTTTATTTTTAGAACATACTATAAGATCGAACCGTATTGAAAAGTAATTTTTGTAAAAACAGAATAAAAAATTAACTCTAAAATTGTCCTTACGCAACTGGTACTTAATCATTATCAACCTACGAAAATGTCCCTATCAAAGTCTGCTTCTTCGTGTGAAGGAGACAGAACCATGTGGTCAAATGCAGGCCCATAGCCAGACCTAAAAATTAAATGAGGCAAATCCTTTTTATATACAGGTCTGGTAGTGGAGGCTTGCACATCGCACCCCAACCCCACCCAATTTGCTTTCTACATGCGATTTCCTGTGCATTTTTAGTTTGAGCAAGATTTTTTTTGTTTTCCAATGGATGCGGGTTAATTAGAGATTAATACATGTGTGGTGCGTTATTGTCCGTCATATCGGCCCGAGACCCCAATATCGGCCCGAAGGCTTTAGCTTATTATAGGGTAATTTTGTGCATATTGCGGGCCAAAAATGCGTATATATATGATAAGGGTTAATATTGACCTTTAAGTCATTTTATTAAATGTTATTTCTATAACGAAGATGACATCAATATTTTAGAATCATGGTGCCATCAATGATCAAACGATGAGATCTTCAACTCAGTATCATCAATTATTGAGGTATTATAGCATCAGGGGGTAAATAATTGATGAAGGAATGCCCACAGAAATAGTGACTATGTAAGACTGCATCTTTCCTTGAAAGGCCAAATGTTTAATACCGGGTAATAAGTAATAAAACTTCAATTGACAGCAGGCAGAAATATGCTTAAGGTTCGCAAAACTATAGTTATCAATGATTGCATAATACAATTTCCATACAAACTGCGGGGAAATCAAGCAAATTAGTGCCTGCACATTTCAACTGAAACATGCAGCATATTCTTTGTAGCATATTATTACCATCCATGTTCTACCCTTAAAACAGTGGAATTTGTGTTTACGCCGCACCATCTCAAAAACGTTATGTGACACCAACAGGAATGAATATTCCAGGCCCACCCTCCATTTACATTAAATCAAGATAAAAATATGAAGGACCTAGAACCTTTTCACCTGGAAAGTTGCGGTAAATTCTGTTGTAAACAGAAAAAAGAATATTAAATTATATCAATAACGACATATAAAATCATTGATTCTAATTTCAACAATGCCAAACCTATTTAATTAAGAATCTAATACTATAAGTACAAAAATCACATTTTGATGCCTAATGGAAATTCTACAAGGTAGCAATGTCGCTTGTCAAATAACAGGGATGCTAATGTGTCAGTAGATAATGTAGCTGTCACCCCTAATGTGACAATCCAAACAGTAAACAGCCATAAAAATGCAAATGGCATCACCATTGAAATGTCAATGCCATGCACTATTGAAATTAAATGAACAAATGATAGGATTTGGGATAAGTCAAAATGTGCAGACAGTGTAAAATGTATTTGAAAACTTTTCAGAATATTTCTCAGAATTCAAACATTATTTTCCAACAATTATACCTCTCCAGTAAGAAAATCATTGTAAACTGCAACATTTTACAAAAGATGACATAATATGTATGAGGTGAACGGAAAATTGTTATATATCTTATTACTAAATAAGAGTGCCTCCCCAAGTACCCTCCCCACTCTACACCCACCCACCCCACACCTTCTCTAAAAACAAAAGTACATTGTAATAAAATAAAAATCTTCAAAATTCAACTCATTTTTGATGTTTTGTATATAAATTTTATTTTTTTAAATGAATGAATCTTTCGATATTTTGTATTATAAACCCTAATGATTTTAATTATATAACAGCGCCCCCTATGTATTTTGCATAACGCCCGGGCTCTTATATTAGGCAAAATACGGTATATAAAAGTTACAATAAACCTTGATCAGTATGCAGAAAATGAATAACTCCACCAATAGAGGTACCAATTTGTTACATTAGTTTACAATCCCATAATTCACCAGTGTGTGACATGAATAGACAACAATCCTGCATGGCAAGGGAATGTTCATCAATGCACAATAAACAGTGCAAGCTTTGATTGGGTTTAAATGCTGTTTGATAGATCAGTTAATTTTGTGCTAATTATGACCTTACACATTTTGGGTCAACGGTTACAACAGCCATTATTAAATTCTACATGCTTTATTCTTATTTAACACACAATGCTTAAGGCATATAATATCCATTTATCAATATTTATAATGACTAAGGCAATGGCTCGATATTAGATATAGTATGTTCTAAAAAATAAACTAAATCATTACATACACAGTATATATACAAAAGTATAAAAGTATAAGTTTATTATGTCGGACATCGTACTGAGACGTTTACACAGTATGTGACGTCACTGAGCTTTAGCCCATATTATCCTTATTCTACTTTAGGAGAAAATATTATCATATATAATTAAAATAATTTGTTAAATTATTTTTCCATACTATCGGGACATGTGATTAATAGACAAACTACAAAATATTTATAAAACTAGAAATGTGTCCACGAGACACAGATGCCCCACTGAAAACAGAGAAAAACATAATTTTTTTATAAAAATGGCTATTATTAAACACCAGTATTATACAAGGTAGATTTGCACAATATCCGTCATAGGCAAGCATCTTGTAAAGTTTCAAAACAACTGTGGGAGGAAATAGACACACAAATTTTTCGGGACGGACGGGCGGACACTTGAACGGACAGACATACATGGTTAACGCTATATGCCCCCTCACCATTCCATAGAGACATTTAGTCTGTTTTGACAGGTGAACATGTGTAAAACAGACCTCAAAGTTCCTGTGTGACCCTTTAAGATAGGCTACCGATACAATGGTAGAGCACAAGACTAGATCAGTCATAACCAGGCAACACCAAATAAAAATGCCATTGGCTGTAGACAAAATACATTCCTACACCCAAGTCTGCTTTCCAGTCTCTTAATTACCTGCCCAAAATGCAAACCCAATCTCTGGTGAGTTCCAGTGAAATCCCCATGCTTAAAAAAATAAATATGTTTAAACCTGAGTGTCTTCCCCAGACAGTTAATTAAAGTAATTGTCATCGTGTTTCACCCATCTGAACCCTTTAGAGATATTTAATCTCATCTAACATCCAAATACGGCTGTCTTGCAAAAGAATGGCAGAGTTTCAAAAGCATAATATACCTTAGAGGGTAGCTATTTTGTTGCTGCCAAGTTCAGATTATCTGTGCGACACGTTCTTATATCGGATATATCCCCTGGTTCAGAGTGTATTAATGAACCACTATATTGTGCTTAGAATTTTTAGATTTAATAGCTGAACCGACTTAATGATTAGCAATCACTATGGGCAAGTGTAACTTCCTAAACTTACAGGCCAAATTAACACATGCAAGTTTTAATACCTTGGAAGAATTGAATTGAATTGAATTGGGGTTTTAAGGCGCACCAACACATGAAAGGTTATATGGCGCACAAAAGGAATGAACATTCCAGGCTCATCCTCCATGTACATCGAGATAAAATATGGAGAATGGGCCTAGAACCATTTCGCCTGCAGAACTGCAGAGTTGCTGCAAATTCTATTGTAGACACTCCATTTATGCTGGAGCCACGTTTATTGTTTTTCTGCCACTGCTCTAGTGATTTGTGCGAGATGGCACCTGAAACAATGAAGACCTTTAATGAGCATGAACAAAAAATGATAAAATGATAAAATGAATTTGGGGGGTTCTACACCACTACCTACCCCTCCAACGGGATCTGCAGTGGCCCTATTCTTTGCCCTGAAACCAAACGGGGCCCCCAGAAACACACGGGGCAATACAGTGGAAGAAAAATCTCTAGTAGGAAGAAAAATCTCTAGTATTTTTCAATTTCTAAACATATATAAGGTCGGAATGCATCTTTACCTTGAAACAAAACACTCTGACCCTCATTGTTCTTCAACATTCAGGCCAGAATGCAGATTTATTTTTGGCTGTAAAGCATTTTAAGCTCAGTGGATAAGTCCTGGCATGTGCATGTGAATAGGTTTGAGCCCTCAGGCGAGGTCATATTCGTTTTTTATTTCATCTGCCCATGAGGTCACTGTCCCAATGTGACCTTATGACATTGTGTTAACGGGACAAAAACCCGTTTTTTTTTTTTTAATTCTTACAAATTGTCAAATACATGATATATATATATATATATAACTTGAAAGAAAAATTAACCCTTAACCCACTAAGCACAACTATAATATTCTTTGTGTCCATTGTAAACCCAGGTCAGCCTGCGAGTAACTTGCACGCTGATCAGGGTTTACAATGTCTGGCTGCTGATCAGTCATTTCCCCAAACCACCCCTTTGTCATATAAATGGAATGGTCTTAATTCAAAGAAAGAACAGTCCATTATATATATGTAGGGGGTTAAAGGTTAAGCTTAGAGCTTCCATTCTAACAATTCTAATAAATAGTAATTAATCTAGTTAGTGAACGTCAACAAAATTTCTTATTTCATTTTCAGACCTTCCCACTTTTTAATCCTTTTCCCTTTCCTGTTATTATTTTACTTCATTTTAACTTTCTCCTTTTCAGGAGATTTTCCCTTTTCGTAGTCTTTTTCATTGTCATTCCTAAATTACCGTTCCTTTTGTCTATTTCCACATTATTATGAACCGCAGATGAACATTTCCTGGGCATCAGTGAGGGTGCACTTGATTAATGCTGTATCTGGTTAAATTTTAAAAGTTTGTAATCAAATCATGAACACCATTTTTGGGTCCTTCCGTGGAAATTCTTTCTCGCTCCCCAGAGCTTTTCGCATGCCAAAATAATGAAATTTTATTTATGCTGCCAGAGTAGCTGTGCTATCTCAGACATTACACAAATGGTGATAATAAACCATACACTTCCTTTTAACTGAGAAAGATGAGCTACAAAACGTTTTTGGTATTTTTATAGAATCCAAAAACCTTAAATGAATCAATGAATAATTATCGTTATATGTATTGATGATATGCCAAAAGAGACACAAACGCTGATCTTTATGTCAAAAGACACTAGATTTATAGCTATTTCCATGAAAACGTTGTGCAATATGGTAATGAACATAGTTTAATGTCTCGTTCTATGTATGATATACAGTCACTTTTTTTTGGTTGCAGTAAATACAGAAAAGATTGGAGAAGACGATTTGTTTGTTTGGTGTTTAAAATAATAATTCAGCACATTTTAGGCTATGTACAACAGCTGGAATTGTTTAGTGGTGGAGGTAGACCACCTACTTATTCCTAGGTAGAACCAGTACTGTATACCTTCTGCTATCTGTACAAATCTTACAAGTCATGCTCCCATCAGGATTCGAACCCGCAACGGTGAGAGACAAAACAGGTCTTCAACCAAGGATGCAATGGAAGGAGATGAAATTATAAGATGTTAAGGCGCTGGATTTTTTCAGAGATGACCATTTAGTACTTACACATAATAATGATGTCCATTCACATTTTCATCTAATGAAAGAATGGAACTGTGTGTTGGTTAACAAAAGAGAGCTCCTCATGCAATGTTACAGCCAATGGTAAAGTCAAAAATCACATTCACTTGATTCTTTGAAGAAAAAAAAAAAGCTTTTAATTTCGAACAAAACTTCATTTTTTCAAGGAGACAGAGGTTCTGCAAATGTGTCTTAATAGATGATGGTTATTCCAATGTCTGAAAATACACTGATGGTAGTTGTAGCGCATGCACTTTTTTATCATTATCATTCTCCCAAGGTGTTGTTGACACTACAGCGACGGGAAAATAATGTAAATATAAATTTGATTCACATTATGTAGGAATTTATACGGTTTTAAATGCCGGTTAAATGGTGGAGCAATGTGGTCTAGTGGTGGAGCGTTGGACCCATGATCTAAAAGTCGTGGGTTCAATCTTTATCCGCATTGCTTAGTACTGGTTCTACCCAGGGAGACATCGAGAGTGATTCAAGTAATTTCATAGAGCTTTCGTTATAATCGATGTAAAATAAATGCCGGTAGCGAATGGCAAATTTACCATAAAGCGAGTTGTAAAGTGTTAACACGCTTCAGAGAAGCCATTTTAATATAATGGCATAAATTCCGACAAATGTGAATCAATTCTTAAATACTGAGCACGCCTTCAGTGATGATGCAAACTGGAAAATGGAGGACACAGTTATTAAGATGGAGACAGAAATAACATTAAACCCGTCATTGTATAGTCATAAAAACCAAACAAGGAATCAGCTGCAAGAATTAAACTCGTCATCGTATAGTCATAAAAACCAAACAAGGAATCAGCTGCAAGAATTAAACTCGTCATCGTATAGTCATAACAAGAGGTCAATGACCTTGAAGCTCTACTGATAGATTTTGATAGCTAGGTGATCAGCATTCCTGTGAAGTTTCATAAAAAAATGTCAAGTAGTTTCAGAGGAGTAGTCGCTACAAGTTGAAGTTTTTACTATATAACTCTAGGTAAACAAAGATGGCCACTGGCAGCCATGTTTAATGTCGAATCAAAGTAATTTTCGACAAGGATCAACATCTTGTCATTCTGATCATTTCAGAAAAAGTCCCATATCAATATCACTTACAGTTTTCAAGAAGTAGTCGCTACAAACTTATTTTTTAAAAAATCTGTTTTTAGCCATGGCGGCCATCTTGAATTTCCGGCCGACCTAAAAAAATTCTGGGATCAATTAGACATCAAGAGCAACATTCCTGTGAAGTTTCATAAAAATGTGTCAAGTAGTTTCAGAGAAGTAGTCGCTACAAGTTGTTACTATATAAATCTATGTAAACAAAGATGGCCGCTAGCAGCCATGTTTAAAGTTGCATCGAAATAAATTTCGACAAGGATCAACATCATGTCATGCTGATCATTTTAGAAAATGTCCCATATCAATATCACTTACAGTTTTCAAGAAGTAGTCGCTACAAATGTATTTATTTTAAATCTATTTTTAGCCGTAGCGGCCATTTTGAATTTCCATCCAGCCTGAAATTTTGCTAGGATCAACTAGACATCAAGAGAAACATTCCTGTGAAGTTTCATGAACATCCGTCAAGTAGTTTCAGAGGAGTAGTCGCTACAAGTTTTTACTATATAACTCTATGTAAGCAAAGATGGCCGCTGGCAGCCATGTTTAACGTCGAATTAAAACGATTTTTGACAACGACCAACATTGTGTCATGCTGATCATTTTAGAAAAAGTCCCATATCAATATCACTTCTAGTTTTCAAGAAGTAGTCGCTACAAACTTATTTTTTAAAAATCTATTTTTAGCTGTGGCGGCCATCTTGAATTTCTGGCCGATCTGAAATTTTGCTAGGATCAATTACACATCAAGAGCATCATTCCTGTAAAGTTTCATGAAAATCCGCCAAGTAGTTTCAGAGGAGTAGTCGCTACAAGTTTTTACTATATAACTCTATGTAAACTATAGATGGCCGCTGGCAGCCATGTTTAACGTCGAATCAAAACGATTTTTGACAACGACCAACATCATGTCATGCTGATCATTTTAGAAAAAGTCCCATATCAATATCACTTATAGTTTTCAAGAAGTAGTCGCTACAAACTTGTATTTTAAAAATCTATTTTTAGCTTTGGCAGCCATCTTGGATTTCACATCAACATGAATTTTTGCTAGGATCAACTAGACTTCATGGGCAACATTTCTGTAAAGTTTCATGAATATCCATCCAGTAGTTTCAGAGGAGTAGTCGCTACAAATAAAAGTTTACGGACAGACGGACGGACGGACAGACGGACGGAAAGACGGACGACGGACGCCGCACCACGGCATAAGCTCTGCTGATCTCTGATCAGAAGAGCTAAAAACCAAACAAGGAATCAGCTGCAAGAATCATCTTACCGCTTTTGTTTTTTTTCTGTTACACAACATATAGCTAGGTAAAAAAGAAATATTCTAAGACAATCCTTAATGGAATTGGTATATCGCCAGATTAATAAGGACGGAGCCTAAGCCAAGACCAGTAGCATTGTCTTCTGATTTATAACCTTAGTAACCAATCAATAAATGCCAAATTGACAAAACAATCTAGAAAACAAAGCCATTATCTTCGATGTTACTGATACAAGACACTGATATCATGCCTATTAGACTTTCTTGGCAATGCAATTATCACTTCAAGTCTCTGTGGTCAAGGAGTTATCGAGATGTTGCTTGTAAACCTTCTCGCCTCTCACCGCTGCTGGTTAGAATCCCACTGGGAGCTCAAAGTGAGAAAGTGTTGATTACTACGGATGGCAGGAGGTATACAGTACTGGTTCTACCCAGGAAAGATGGGGAGGTCTGCCTTTACCACAAACACATTTACCATCATATAAGACCAAAAATGCGCCAAAAAATAACATAAAACACCATTCAAACAATTTAAACAAACAGATCAAAATAAATTCAAGACAAGTTGTCGGCAAGTGCAAACAAAACAGTCATTGGGAAAGGTTGACTTTTATACCTCTGGCAGGACCATGGAAGTTTACTGTGAAGTTTCATGCATGTGGCTACACATCTTGAAGAATTATAGAGCAGACATATTCTATTAATTATCAGCTCATGGTGACCTTGACCTTCACCTACTGACCCCATAATGTACAGAGGTCATTTTCTCATCATGGACAATAGGTGTACAGTACTGGTTCTACCCAGGAAATGTGGGTGGTCTGCCTCCACCACACAAAAAATCGATCGTCATATATAACCTGACATGTGTTGAAAATGACGTAAAACACCATACAAACAAAATCATCATAGACAATCAGCCTTTAATGTTTCATGAGTATGACTATATGTCTTGAAGAGCGAAGGAGCTGTGTCTTAAATCTGTAATACTAACCTTGTTTTTAAAGGCAGAATATGCCAATCAACAGAATAGAATTAAACTTTGCAAAGATGTATTCCATGTGCACTGAGCTTAGCATAAAATAGGTAGCCTGCAAGGCCAAGTGGTTTATTTATAGCCTTGGTATAATGTGTGTGTAAACCCCTGATAAAAAGTTGGCATAACTTTTAACACAAGTAAATTTAAGTTGGTTTCAGTTAAATCCTTGGAACATTAGGTGATTTAATGCAAATATAATTTTAAATTTAATAATATTATATACTGATATTTGAAAGTAATAGATAGAGTATGTTTCTCATTGAGTTGGCTGATTTAAACATCAAGATGGGCAATGGCAATCAAGGTTTAAATCAACCAAGGAGATGAGACTATACTTTATCTGTTTGCATGACCATTTCATCCCTCTGTCATACGCTAACTTCCGATAACTGGTAAAGTACATCAGTCATTCTGACAGGTGTTATTTCCGATTTACAACTATCCAAATACAAAGGAAATGTCAGCGACCATGACACAACGGGTCTATATAATCTCCGTGAAAGTTGAAAATAACCACATTCACTTGGTGGTAAGAGCACAGAGCTCTAGATAAAGTTCTTGCTATTTGTTTGTTTTACCCATCATTTTTTTATATTTGTTTTTTTAATTACAAAAAGGTTCCTGTTCAACAAGTGTTTAAGCATGTTTTAATAATGGTCTAGTATACATGTAGCTAAATCACCTAACACACTTTTTGCTTTTTAGCTCATGCTTTATATATTTTTGCACAAGTCTACCAGTTCTTCTTTTTTTAAAGTTTTTTCAGGCCTCTATATTGCTTGTGACGGGTCAAAGTCTTTCAACTTCCAGCTGGCAATAGTTTTATCTAAAATTGTGCTTCCATCATGTTTCTTTTTTACTTTGAAACACTTTGATCAATTAAATCAAATATTACTGACTGGACAATTGACACAGATGACGCATCTGCTTTAACGGAAATATAGCTGGTGATTTTATTTACGTTTGGAATGATGTTTATGCATTTTTTCCTTCTGCGAACACTTTTACCTGAAATCTTTTTGTATTTTACGCGAAAATTTGACAGGATATCAATACGTACACTGGATTACAGTACCTATTAACGATACCTCAATTCAACACGTTTTATAATGCAAACATAACCCGAAACACGTCTGAAATGTTCGTTTAGTCAAACGTTACAAAGACTCGTTCTCAATAATTATGTTCTAATCGAGTCTTGCATCATACAGTACTAGGAACATATTCTACAAACGTGTGACGAGTACAGAACAGAACAAATTGAAAATCAAACAAACCATTTAATTCAGATGGAGATTGCAAAATGCAGTTTATTTACGGTTCAATACGCATTGAAATAAATCGTGTTTTTCTCTTATTTATTTTTTTTACGTTTTTAGTACGCATAGAAAGAAATCTTTTGCGCTTTTTGACTCATTTATTTGCGTAAATTATGCAGATATGCAGCTTATCTGGAGCTCTGTAAGAGGGTAATTATTTATTTATTTTGATTAATTGTAATGAGTTGACCAACACTGGACATTATCGTTCACATTAATTACTGCTGGAAAGGCTGGCAAATGTTTCAAATATATAACAAGAGGCCCAAGAGGGCCTGTGGACGCTCTACTGGCTAAAACAGCTCTTATAGATTAGATAGATATAGCTAGATATAGCTCTCTTCTCCTATAGATTTAACATAGGAAAATACAATATAGCATTTTTCAACAAATTAAGGGCAATAACTGTGTTATTACTAACAAGATCTAGCTGGCTTTCGAAATTGTCCAAGATTTCATTGATATACCGCGCTTTGCACAACTAGACATCATACTGAGGCTTCCTGCCAAATTTCGTAGAAATCCAACAAGCCGTTTAAGAGGAGTAGCGCCGACAAGAAATTTAAAATAAAAATGTCAAAGGGCCATAACTCCGTCAAAAATCAGCAAACTGGAACAAAAGTGTGATATGCACAACTAGACATCTTACCGATGCTTCCTGCCAAGTTTCGTCGAAATTCAACAAGGCATTTAGGATGAGTAGCGCCGACAAGAAATTTTAAAGTAAATGTCAAGTAATTAAAAAGATAATCAAAAAAAAAAATAAAAAAAAAAAAATTATTCAAATCAATCAAAAAAAATAAAAAAAATTGAAACAATTAAAAAATTTAAAAAAAAAAAAAAAAAAAAAAAATACCGTATTTTACCTTGTATAGTACGCACTTTTTTGACCACTTTTACGGTCCTCGAAAGGGGGGTGCGTACAATATAAGGAAACAATAAAAATATCTTTTTTTTCTCTTGCAGAAAATCGAAATCTCGGAAGAAAAACCTTGACGACGAACAGACGTCGAGACAGAAAATTGTGAATACCGATAATACACATTTTTTTCGTAAATTACTCGCTTCATATAACTAATATATTGACTTAATTCGAATTAAAAATGAATAAAGTGTATTAAGATGCTTGTTTTTGTGTAAATGTTTGTAAATGTGTGCATGTTTGTTGTAAAACTTCAATAAATTGCGTGAAAAATCGTCCTTCCATTTTGTTGTTTATATCGCGTGACGTAATATCACGTGACTTCCAGCTGTTTAGACATTAGACTGGTACATGGAATATTGTTACAGTTCTATTCTATTCTTATATTTATAGGATTTTATTTAATATTTTATAAAAAATTAATGAAGTTTTTGCTTTATTTTGAAATACATATATTTTAGACGGCGTAGAAAGGCTCACCCTACTTTGAAATGGCAATTATTCAATAATGCTTGTGAAAACATGCTTACCGGTACACATTTGATGATTGATAATTGGGTCAAACAATATCGCACCTCGGCTGCAGTTTTGACACATTATAAACATGGGTAGAATGTGTTATTCTATTTTTATAATCATTTGAAGTTGCCGCGAGTATCGACTATTTCTGAGGATGCACTTTGACACGCCGTGTGACCTTTACCAGATTTAGCCATGTGGTACAGGTAACTGATCACGCGTTACCCATCTGATTCACTTATGATAAACTCTGGTTCCCGTGAATACACAATGTTAGTATAATCGGCGTAATGGATTACGGTAACCAGGGCTTTTTTATGTCATATAAAGCCCTGCGGTAACCAACGACTTTGTTGCGTTTTAGTAGATGTAATTATCGGATTACGGACAATTATCTGCGGCATTATAATTGGCTTTTTGATGAGATGATACAAGATAGGTACTCCCCTGAAGATTGGCAATTAATGATTAAAGTAATTATATTTTCTTTTGTACGCTAATTATCTCGATCGTGATTTTTTATTTTTTTTTATTTTTTTTTTTATTTTCGTTGAATGGTTCATCTAGGAAAACTACTGTCAACACAAATAAATAAACACACCCACACCCCTCCCACTAGTTTATTTTACCACTATTACTACAATACATCACAGACTGAATATGCGTTAAATACAAATGAAAATGAAAAGCTTCTTCTGTTCATGTTTCTTAACAAATGACTTCACCTTTATCTGAAATAGAAAGCATAATATTTTGATGCGTACTATACACGGAAACAACTTTTTTACCCCAGTTTTGACCTCCGAGAGGGGGGTGCGTACTATACACGGGTGCGTACTATACAAGGTAAAATACGGTAATAAAAAAAAAAAAAAAAAAAAAAAAAATTGAAACAATTAAAAAAAAAAAAAAAAAAAAATCAAATTAAAAAAAAAAATATTACCCCTGGGGCGTGTCCAAATTTGACACCAGGGTCACCATTTGAACTTGGTAGAGGACCATAAGCTAATGCTACATGTAATACATGAGAGCTCTGTGCCATGTGGTTCAAGAGAAGAAGATTTTTTTCAGTTTTTGCCTATACAAGCCTAAGTAAAACTGTGACCCCCAGGGTGGGGCCAAATGTGACCAATGGGTCACCATTTGAACAAACTTGGTAGAAGACCATAAGCTTATAGCAAATGCAAAATATTAAACCTCTGGCTCTTGCAGTTTCAGAGAAGAAGATTTTTTAAGTTTTTCCCTATACATGTCTATGTAAAACATGTGACCCTTGGGGCGGGGTCAAATGTGACCCGAGGGTCACAATTTGAACAAACTTGGTAAAGGACCATAAGCTTATATAAAAAGCAAAATATTAAACCTCTGGCTCTTGCAGTTCCATAAGCTTATATCAAAAGCAAAATATTAAACCTATGGCTCTTGCAGTTCCAGAGAAGAAGATTTTTTTCATTTTTTCCCTATACAAGCATTTATGTAAAACTGTGACCCCCGGGCAGGAGCCAGATGTGTCCCCAGGGTCACCATTTGAACAAAATTGGTAAAGGACCATAAGCTTATAGCAACTGCAAAATATTAAACCTCTGGCTCTTGCAGTTTCAGAGAAGAAGATGTTTTAAGTTTTTCCCTATACATGTCTATGTAAAACATGTGACCCTTGAGGCGGGGCCAAATGTGACCCCAGGGTCACCATTTGAACAAACTTGGTAAAGGACCATAAGCTTATAATAAATGTAAAATATCAAACCTCTGGCTCTTGTAGTTTCCGAGAAGAAGATTTTTTGAAAAAAAATCCTATATAAATCTATGTAAAACTGTGACCCTCGGGGCGGGGACAAAATTGACCCCAGGGTCACCATTTGAACAAACTTAGTAGAGGATCATAAGCTGATGCTACATGTAATACATGAGAGCTCTGTGCCATGTGGTTCCAGAGAAGAAGATTTTTTTCAGTTTTTCCCTATACAAGCCTATGTAAAACTGTGACCCCCGGGGTGGGGCCAAATGTGACCCCTGGGTCATCATTTGAACAAACTTGGTAGAGGACCACAAGCTTATAGCAAATGCAAAATATTAAACCTCTGGCTCTTGCAGTTTCAGAGAAGAAGATTTTTTAAGTTTTTCACTATACATGTCTATGTAAAACATGTGACCCTTGGGGCGGGGCCAAATGTGACCCGAGGGTCACCATTTGAACAAACTTGTTTCAATTTTTTTTTTTTTTTTTTTTTTTTTTTTATTAATGTTTTTTTTTTTTTTTTTTAAATTTTTAAATTTTTTAATATTTTTTTTTTTTTTTTTTGATTGATTTGAATAATTTTTTTTTTTTTTTTTTTTTTTGATTATCTTTTTAATTACTTGACATTTACTTTAAAATTTCTTGTCGGCGCTACTCATCCTAAATGCCTTGTTGAATTTCGACGAAACTTGGCAGGAAGCATCGGTAAGATGTCTAGTTGTGCATATCACACTTTTGTTCCAGTTTGCTGATTTTTGACGGAGTTATGGCCCTTTGACATTTTTATTTTAAATTTCTTGTCGGCGCTACTCCTCTTAAACGGCTTGTTGGATTTCTACGAAATTTGGCAGGAAGCCTCAGTATGATGTCTAGTTGTGCAAAGCGCAGGTATATCAATGAAATCTTGGACAATTTCGAAAGCCAGCTAGATCTTGTTAGTAATAACACAGTTATTGCCCTTAATTTGTTGAAAAATGCTATATTGTATTTTCCTATGTTAAATCTATGGAGAAGAGAGCTATATCTAGCTATATCTACCTATCTAATCTATAAGAGCTGTTTAAGCCAGTAGAGCGTCCACAGGCCCTCTTGGGCCTCTTGTTTCCTATATGTCTATATGAAAAACATGCAAAACCTCAATATACAAAATTTGGACCCCCGGGACACGGCCATTTTTGACCCCGGGGACTTTATTTGAACAAACTTGATAGTCTAGGCGTTGGCGATCATTTTAAAAGAAAAACTGTTGAAATCTGTCCAGCGGTTCTGGAGAAGAAGATTTTTTAAGGTTTCGACCATATATGGTAATGGCAGCCATCTTGGATGTAGCGCTGACCTAATTTTAACAAATCTAAAAAGCATTCATCTAAGGATCATCCATGTGAAGTTTGGTCAAAATTAGCCAAGCGGTTTCTGAGGAGAAGTCGTTTGAAGAAAAGTTAACGGACGGACGACGGACGGTACGGACGACGGAAGACGGACAACACACCATCCCATAAGCTCTGCTGGCCCTTGGCCAGTAGAGCTAAAAATAAAAAAAAAATGGGGGCGGGGTAGAGGGGCGAGGGGGTGGGGGGTGGGGGGAGAGGAGGGAGCCCATGCCCCAATATGGGTGAAGTAATAAGATGCATAATGCTATAACAAATCCCAAACCAAAATTATAGATATATACATGCTTACATGCAAACCTAGATCTGCATTTATTGCACATTTTATGGGCCATCACAATTTGGGTTCCATGGGAGCCCAGAATTTGCAGAAGACAAAATTACTTATCCAACCCTTTACAACATACTATAAGGAAACCAATTCCAAAATTTAGTTCAGCTAGGACACGCCTACTAGACTCCGCAACCGCCTCCAAAAAGAGGTGATAATACGATGTTTCGGAGACACTTTGCGGTTGCGGAGAGTAAATTGAAGCAGCAACGGTAAGTGTGAATTAAATATTTTCGTTTTTTTTTCGGCCCTAAATCGATCTTTTTCAAAAATCAGGAAATGTGGTACGATGTAGGAATGTTTTCCCTTCCTGTTTCATGTGTTGGTTTCGAAATATATTGAAAAATGTGGTCTGTAGAATTGTCATCAGTCAATCGACGAGTGTAATTTTCTCAAGTGGACATGGTTTTTACTCCGTTTTCCTGCTGTTTTATGAGACATCTGCTCACGAATGAGGTCTATGACTTTGACATCACCTATCTTTCATCGTTCAAAGAAAAAAATGCGATAGAATATAAAATGAAAAGAATTATGGTCATTTTTTATGAAGAGGCGGTGTCGGAGAGTAAGAGGCGGATTCGGAGAGTAAGAGGCGGTTTCGGAGACCTAGATAAATAATATGTAAATGCTTGCAATTATTGTGAAAATTGTAGAATTCAATACGTTTCAATAAATGTTTCGTCCAAGAATATATCTTCCGTATCACAAGTCAAATCACACTTGATGTAGTTATGGTCCTTTTTAGACCTTAGTCTATTCTTACGGAGCTTGGTTGGGTTTGGAGGCTGAACAAAAGTTGCATTATACATATAATATACCTCTAAAGAACACACTAATTTAACTGTTTCCTATAGTTTTCAGATGTCTTCGTTGTTTCCAGTATTAATTATGTTTTATCGAGGAAAATTCTGGAACGAGCTTGAAAGATGAGAATATTTTAAAAAGTCTTTTTTTTCTGATATTGTTTAAAATTTATAACAGTGTATCATTTCGTTTAAAAGAAAACAAGAGGTCAATGACCTTGAAGCTCTACTGATTGATTTTGATTTCAGGAAGTAGTCGCTACAAACTGGTTTTTTGAAAATCTATTTTTAGTCGTGGTGGCCATCTTGAATTTCCGGCCGACCTGAAATTTTGCTAGGATCAATAAGACATCAAGAGCAACATTCCTGTGAAGTTTCATGAAAATCCGTCAAGTTGCATCAGAGGAGTAGTCGCTACAAGTTTTCATTATATAACTCTATGTAAACAAAGATGGCCACTGACAGCCATGTTTAACATTGAATCAAAATAATGTTTGACTCGGATAACCATCATGTCATGCTGATCATTTTAGAAAAAGTCCCATATCAATATCTCTTATAGTTTTCAAGAAGTAGTCGCTACAAACTTATTTTTTAAAAATCTATTTTTAGCCATGGTGGCCATCTTGAATTTCCGGCCGACCTGAAATTTTGCTAAGATCAATAAGACATCAAGAGCAACATTCGTGTGAAGTTTCATGAAAATCCGTCAAGTAGTTTCAGAGGAGTAGTCGCTACAAGTTATCATTATATAACTCTTATGTAAACATACATGGCCACTGGCAGCCATGTTTAACGTCGAATCAAAATAATGTTCGACTTGAATAACCATCATGTCATGCTGATCATTTTAGAAAAAGTCCCATATCAATATCACTTATAGTTTTCAAGAAGTAGTCTCTACAAATTTGTATTTTGAAAATCTATTTTTAGCCATGGCGGCCAACTTGAATTTCCGGCCGACCTGAAATTTTGCAAGGATCAATTAGACATCAAGAGCAACATTCGTGTGAAGTTTCATGAAAATCCGTCAAGTATTTTCAGAGGAGTAGTCGCTACAAGTTATCATTATATAACTCTATGTAAACAAAGATGGCCACTGGCAGCCACGTTTAACGTCGAATCAAAATAATGTTCAACTTGGATAACCATCATGTCATGCTGATCATTTTAGAAAAAGTCCCATATCAATATCTCTTATAGTTTTCAAGAAGTAGTCGCTACAAACTTATTTTTTAAAAATCTATTTTTAGCCGTGGCGGCCATCTTGAATTTCCGGCCAACCTGAAATTTTGCTAGGATCAATGAGACATCAAGAGCAACATTCCTGTGAAGTTTCATGAAAATCCGTCAAGTAGTTTCAGAGGAGTAGTCGCTACAAGTTTTCATTATATAACTCTATGTAAACAAAGATGGCCGCTGGCAGTCATGTTTAACGTCGAATCAAAACGATTTTCGACAAGGACCAACATCAAGTCATGCTGATCATTTTAGAAAAAGTCCCATATCAATATCTCTTATAGTTTTCAAGAAGTAGTCGCTACAAACTTATTTTTTAAAAATCTATTTTTAGCCGTGGCGGCCATCTTGAATTTCCGGCCGACCTGAAATTTTGCTAGGATCAATTAGACATCAAGAGCAACATTCCTGTGAAGTTTCATGAAAATCCGTCAAGTAGTTTCAGAGGAGTAGTCGCTACAAGTTTTCATTATATAACTCTATGTAAACAAAGATGGCCGCTGGCAGCCATGTTTAACGTCAAATCAAAACGATTTTCGACAAGGACCAACATCATGTCATGCTGATCATTTTAGAAAAAGTCCCATATCAATATCACTTATAGTTTTCAAGAAGTAGTCGCTACAAACTTGAATTTAAAAAATCTAATTTTAGCTTTGGCGGCCATCTTGGATTTCACATCAACATGAATTTTTGCTAGGATCAACTAGACTTCATGGGCAACATTTCTGTAAAGTTTCATGAAAATCTATTCAGTAGTTTCAGAGGAGTAGTCGCTACAAAAAAAAAGTTAACGGACGGACAGACGGACGGACGACGGACGCCGCACCACGGCATAAGCTCTGCTGATCTCTGATCAGTAGAGCTAAAAAATGATACTAGGTTAGATTTTCAATATTATATAATACAAAGTAGGGAGACTGCAGAATATCAGTCATTATTTACGGTAAAATGATGGTAAATAAAAGCATTAGGTTTTACTTATTAAACTATGAACTCCAGTGTTTGTACAAACAAATAATTTGTTACAAAATGATTTGTAAACAATTTATTGAAATATAAAGTAATCCGTTGGCGGTTATGCGTATGTAGTCAAAGTCATATTTTGCTCGGTAATGCGTCTTAGTATAGAGGCCTATCGTCAGTTGTGACGTAGCCGGTGTATGTGTAGAATGGCATTTGTTCAATACAATACCAGTATGTACTATAGTCAGGTAGGCATCTTTTTTACAACTGACAGAAGATGTATTTATTTTATAAAATGTTTTTTGTTTAAAGTTAATAGATTTCTACTTTAGTTTGAATTACACATTTATGTTATACATACAATGCAGTTTGGTATACATTTATACGTAAATTGTAGTTATTGTGTAATTTGGCAAATCAAAAAAAGTTGTTCCATTTCATGCCTGACAGTCTATACTTGACAATAGATGCACATTGTTGCTGACCTTTTAGCTAAACATATATTTCTGGGAATCTGGTCCTCGGTAAATAATTGTTAGGATGATAATAAAAGGTATAAGATCGGCTTTAAAATCGATGCAAAATGAATTAAAGCTTTTTAAAATTTATAAGAACTCACCCAGTACTATTATTGATAGAGGATTGTACTAAATGAATGTGCGTATCATTTATTTAGAATTCATTTGCATCTATTAAGCGATTTCGGATCAGATCAACTGTAGGTTGCATCGTGCATTTTACGGAAGATTCAGTAAATTTAGTAGCGACTATGACTTATTGTTCAATGATGGGTAGGACCAGTAACAAGTATTTGCACAAATAATTCATCATAATCAATTGTATTTATACATTACTTATCAATTAAAATCAGTATAGATCTATTATATAGAGTGTATGTCTCCGAAACCGCCTCTTACTCTCCCAATCCGCCTCTTACTCTCCGACACCGCCTCTTCATAAAAAATGACCATAATTCTTTTCAATTTATATTCGATTGAATTTTTTTCATTGAACTATGAAAGATAGGTGATTTCAAAGTCATAGACCTCATTCGTGGACAGATTTCTCATAAAACAGTAAAAAAAACGGAGTAAAAACCATGTCCAGCTGAGAAAATTACACTCGTCGATTGACTTATGACAATTCTACAGACCACATTTTTCAATATATTTCGAAACCAACACATGAAACAGGAAGGGAAATCATTCCTACATCGTATCACATTCCCTGATTTTTGTAAAAGATCGAGTTAGGGCCGAAAAAAACGAAAATATTAAATTCACACTTACCGTTGCTGCTTCAATTTACTCTCCGCAACCGCATCGGAAGTGTCTCCGAAACATCGTATTATCACCTCTTTTTGTAAAATGTAAGAGATATAGACCTGTAAACACAGCTTACACACAAAATTTGATGTGAAACAGACATATTTTAAGGGCTATCAGAATTTGGGTTCCATGGGAGCCCAGGGGTTACAGGAACCAAAATTACTTAAGCAGCCCTTACGATAATGCTATAAGGAAGCTAATGGCCAAATTTGGTTGTGCTAGGGTAAGAATTGTAAGAGATATAGACTTGTAAACACAGCTTACACGCAAAATTTGATGTAAAATGGGACACATTTTATGGGCTATCATAATTTGCGTTTCATAAGAGCCCATGGGTTACAGGAACCAAAATTGTTTATGCAGCCCTTAAGATAATGCTACAAGGTAACCCATGAACAAATTTGGTTGTGGTAGGATAAGAAATGTAAGAGATATAGACTTGTAAACACAGCTTACACGCAAACCTTGATGTGGGAAGCCGACGCCAACGCCGACGCCGGGATGATTACATAAGCTCTCTTATTCTTCGAATAGTCGAGCTAAAAATCAATACTACTACTGCTCTAGGTCTTAAATGAAACCATACGTGCATCTGCTTAATTTTTGACATGGCTATTTTTAGGAGAGGAAAACACAACTTAGAAGATGTAAAAACACACAAATGAAGTTATTAATCAGATTATTAAATGAAATATATACAGACTTTTACTATTGATAGTTCAGTATACTGTTGGCGATAGTAATCGATAGTTCAAGCTGCTTTCAATGCATTGCTATTGGGACGACCACTAGTGCAATACATTGATAGTTTGATGTATTGTTACACCTCTAACAAACACACAGTCATGCACTTTCAATGATGTTTGCGGCATCGAGTTGATTTTTTACGATAATTTAGCTTAACAGATCGATAAATTAATGTTTCTATACCAAGTTGCAATGATAAAACTGCACCTTTATCGATTTTAGTGACACAATAAAACATTTATGTTTAAATAACACTTTTATTTACTATATCCGCCATATTGTCATTTTGCATATTAATTAAATTCCAGCGAAGTGAAGGCATTCATATTCCCCTCAAATAAGTCCACTTCGAGGGATTTTTAGAAAGGAACAAACTTTCCTCGGAGCATAATTAGGGTCTAAACATTAAAGATAATTAAACAATTGGATGTTGTTCAGAGAATTGTGAGTGCCAAAAATAAAAGTTGGTCGCAATTTTGAAATTGTTTGAATGAATTTTGCAGGAAATATTTATCGGCGCACCAGTCACGATCACGTGACATTTGACCTGAATAATAACAAATGTAAAAAAATTAATATTTTTAAAAAAATTAATATTTTTTTAACTTCTTCTGAAAAGGTTGACCGTTACAAATTTATTAAGACTAGAGTAATACTGGGTAATATCGGACACCTTCGGGAATATTCTTATATACGCACCGTTAGAAAAACAGTACAAGGATAAACTCGGTTGGTACTAGTGTTACGATTCCAATCCAATGTGCTATAATATGAATATGTTCTGCAAATGTATTTTAATCGAGTAAACACTTGTTTGAAGTAATAAACAATCGGCTGGGGGAGTATCGGACAGTCAGCGGGTTGTATCGGACATCAAAAAAGGGTTCATCGGACATGCATTTTTCAACTTATATGAAGTCATTTAATGTGTTAATAACAAATAAACATGATTACCAGCTAGGTAGTAGGTATTTTATTAGTAAATGAGAATTATTGCGTCAGAATTGAGAAATACACAGACTTCGAGGCTATGAACAAAACATGAATGTTCTTATACAGTTACGATAATTTTAAAATGGTGCAAATGCTTAAAGGTTCATATTCAGAGGAAAACACTGAAATGAGCTGTAAATAAACGAGGACAAACAGTACTCAGCGGGGATTCGAAAATAGGGACCCGTGAACGAAAAATTAGGTGAAGGTAATGTGTACAACTTTATAGTGCTGCCACACTGGAATACCATACCGTAGACGTGACATGATACCACGCCCATGAAGATGATTTCTCAAAATATAAATATCATGTCCTCGATCCCTATCAAAAATTCCCTGATTTTCAGTTTCCAGTTCCCAAACAGGAATTAGACAAGAAATCTGCAGATTGATATGTCTCGCCTGGGACTTAAAAATAAAAGATAAATTATGTTTAAATGAAAGTGTGTACATATTTTAATAACTAAAAACAATGGAGTTTACAGTTTGCTGAGATGACATTTATTATAAGTGCATTTGTTTAAAAACAAAATGCCATTCTATAAAAAATAAATAAAATACAACAACATCATCTCCACAAAAGTAGGTCAAGATCAGGACACAACTATGTGTCTTAAGATTAAGCTATAAACTTTAAAGCATCTAGTGCATAATTATAGTTCATGAGAAAGAGATGTAAATGTACCAATTAAAGATATTTGCCCTTTGCTTGGATGGTGGTAGTTATATCCACATTTGCTTTTATTCTTACGGATGGTGGGAGGTGTACAGTACTGGTTCTACCAAGGAAAAGTGGGTGGTCTGCCTCCACCACAAAAAAAATGTCTGTCAAATATAACCTTACATGTGTTGAAAATGACGTAAAACACCATACAAACAAACAAAAACATTTGTTTTTGACACATTGTGATGTACTACCAAAGAAACAACTATAAGCAAAGTTTGAAAGGTCTAATGCATAAAGTTTGTGAGAAAGTGACCTCAATGCAAATGTTGAAGGTAAAAATTATTAAGTTATCTGCCCTTGCTTGTGGGGTCAAGGTCACTTTCACATTTGCTTTGTCATGTTGCAATTTACCACCCATGATACAAATATAAACAAAGTTTGAAAGAAGTAGTGCATACAGTGACATAACGCAATGTATCACCCAAGATACAACTATAAGCAAAATTTGAAAGGTCTAGTGCATACAGTTTGTGAAAAAGTGACCTAAACTCAAAAGTTGAACGTAAACATTATTAAGTTATCTGCCCTTGGCTTGAACGGTCAAGATCACTTCCTTATTTGCTTTGTCACGTTGTGATGTACCACCCAAGATACAACTATAAGCAAAGTTTGAAACGTCTAGTGCATAGAGTTTGTGAGAAAATGACGTAAACGCAAAACTTGAATGTTGATACCGCCGCCACCGCCGGAAAAGCAACACCTGTCTCTTTTTTTTTTTGAAAAGGCGAGACAAAAATTACAGTTGACTACTTGGGGCCTTAAAGGGGATGATGTACTATTTTCAAACAAGATTTATTTAAAAGGGCCCTGAAAAATTTGAAAAAAGCTGGAAGAATTATCAAAATGCCATGAAAAATAAAGGATATATTTAATAGAAAAGAAAATCACTGCAAATTGATTAAAAATAAATATACAGATGTAAAATGTATAGATTGTATGCTTATTTTTCATTTGCAGTGATTTTCTTTGCTTTAAAAGACGTTTTGTCAATATGCCATATACGGTAAAAAGGCGCGATGACATCATCGTTCCAAAATGGCCGCCTCCATTTATGTTTCTTTGCAAATTTACAATACGAGGGCTCGGCGCAAGACTATGGTAACTGCTTTTTTCATTTTTTTCACAGGAGAAGGAAAAAACTGAATATCTTCCATAAAATTTGATCATTATAAAATGTCATTGAGATTTAAGTTAACAAAAAGATTCCTTTTTAATGTATAATAAATAATTTCAAAAACATTTATTATTTTTCAAGTTATTTGAAAATATTTCACTTGCAATAGTCTTGCCACTGAAAACTGATATCGGCAAATGTATTTAAATTGGCAAGACTATGGTAAGTCAACTTACCATAGTATTGCATGGTATTTTTAATCCTTTTTTTACTCAAAACATATTGCAAGACTATACTAAATTAAATACCAAACAAATGCTGAACACATGTAATGTTGTTACCATGTTTTATTCAATATTCTATAAGAAATTGTGATCTTTGAATAATGACCACGCTGGTAACTTCATTTTTTTTCAAACTTAACACAAACATCATTTTCATTTTACTTTCCAGGTTTTAGCATACTAAGATAATGACTACACATATAAACTTAATAAATATTCATATCATTAAATATGTTTTTTATCATTATCTAGATATTGTCTGTAATAGTGGTGTAATTCTTTGGTGCGTTCAATTTTAGATGAACATTAGGATTATTATTGTTATATTTTTTTGGAAAAAAAACATTAAAAAAATAGGATTAAGAAATTTCTGAGTGAAATATTACTGGTTAATCTCTACAATTGTATTTAACTTATATTGTGCTGAGCATGTCTCTGATTGTTTTGTAAATCCATATCAGCCTGGACCCTACGATTGATAAACATTCTACTGTGCATTTCAGGGTACCTATGTGTCGAATATGAATCAAGATTTTTTTTTTATTACTTTTTATATGTTTTCATACCTGAAATGAAAACGGACGCTCCTGAATCTGTTTTCAGTCTTCGCGTAGCTATCCTCTGAGCTTCGCAAAGTCAAAAATTCATTTTGAACACCCCACCCCGTGTTTACATGTAATTTTATTGACAGCCGCAAACCAAAATGGCGATGGCGGAAGATTCCATTTTTTTCTAAGGTAGGGAAATTACAAATTATAACCGCAGTATACTATTCACCTACCCTTATTTGCTAGATATATTGGTTTTCATTTCAAACAAAGGATAAGTATTATTGATTGCCGGAGGTGCTGAACATTGAACAACAACGCCACTCTGCATAACATACGTTTTACTTGGTACATCCGAACCCTAGAAACAGACATGTGCAGATGACAATTTCTAAAAAATAACGTTGCCATGTTGTTTTAATTTTTACAATGGAAACAATGTGGTCAAAATGAATTTTAGGCTTTGTGAAGCATACGACGGACAAGGGTGTCGAATATCACTCCTACGGACTCGCAATATGCGAGTTGATTTTTCAGATTACTAGTGAAAATTTCGAGCACTTGCTTTTTTCTGCGAGTAGAAATAAATAGCACACACTTGATTGAATATCACCGACGAAGACTTGACAGAACCAACAAATGGTCCGACGACATAATATGTAGTCAAACCTCTCTCCAGTTCCACATGATTATTTGCGTAACTTCATTGTCAAACGAAAATAAGTAAATGCAGTCTGTATCAGATTGACGCTTATCCAGTAAACAAGACTAGTGCAAGCGTCTATATATGTAATGAATCTATATCAACTTCCGGTAAGATAACTCGGGACCTTGCACAATCAATTATGACAGAATCGTCTGCTCGCAAAATCACTTTGTTTAATGACGAGATGGAGTCGAGCGAACGCGGAGAAAATAGTATGACAGTTACAACGACGGCACCGAGAGAGACAGTAGCCGTCACAGCGTCACTAAAAACAGTATCGCGATGGGAGAGAGAAATCAATATTACACTGGGGAAGGTTATTAACAATAACGTCTGCACGGAGATATGGTGCGAGTGTTGCCGTGTCCATATAAGCGACTGCCAATCATCAGTACGTAAATTCGATATTATGTATTGTTGATTAATGTGTTATTCAACAGAATTTACATCCCGATATTACTTAAATAAAAATGCTAGTGAGAACCGATTTTAGCTAGTAGATTTTTTAGTCACTGGATATTTTTAGCTAGTGGCTAAATTTGTGAAATTCGACCCCTGAAATGCACAGTAGATTAAAATATCCAAAATCAACTTCAATAATATAAGGTCAATAACATTATTTTATCTCAGATAAAAATACTAGGTTATTTAATTTGTATATTTAAATTCTTAAGTTCTGTACAGGGTAAGGAGTGCAATATTATGTTCACATATTTATCAATATTATATTATCTTGTTCAAAACAGTGTTATTTCATGACAAATGTTTAAGGAACTCTTAAATTATGTTTAATGACAAAGATGAAGCATTACATTAATATTAAACTACCGGTAGTGAAAAAACGATACATTTATTTTCCACAAATATTTTTCAAAAAAGCCTGCAAACTTCATAATATGAACAGTATGCATGCTCTCTTTCCATTAAACATTAATTAGAGAATAAATAGGTATTTAATAAGATGGCTTATTATGTACTCATTCATAATAATATTTAACATGAACATGCAAGTTCAATAATTTCATATCTCATTAGCCTCAACAAACACTAAATCTATAACTATGATTTTGGTTAACTATGAATTATCAAGGGATCATTCTTTAAAAAAAATGAAAATGATCAAACATAACAGTAGTGTACTTTTATTGTACATTGTCAATTTTTATTTTACGTCTGTTATTCATCATGGGGCAAACGTAAAAATTGAATTGAATGAATGGTGTTTAACGGCTCATCAACACAATATAGGGTATTTAGAGCCGCCCCAGAGAGAGGGGAAGGATACATAGGAATCCGGGAACCGTGCCCTTCTCTTATTATCAAATAGTTTCCTATGGTTCTTTAATGTGCTCGGAGGATAGACCGATACACAGACCACTTGGTTTACGTCCCCATCCGACGGACAAGGCTATGGGAAAGTGTCTTGCCCAAGCACACACCGACGAAACTCAGTGGCACCACGGATGATTATACCCGGGCCTCCGGTTACAAATCTACCGCGCTACCGACTGCGCCACGCCAGAAAAAAAAAGGACGATGGACACTTGAAATTATACCATTTTAAGTGTCGATAGATCTATTTAATTACTTCGCTTTTGCGTTTGGATTCCCATCTGTGCTCAGTCTCTTCAAAACTAGATCAGTGAATTTGGGCTTTGAGTGCTGTCTGTAAAACAAGTTCACAGAATAGACTGGACCCTTTTTTTATTTTCATAACTCACACAGACAACACATCTCCAAGTCCCCAAAAGGTGTGAAAAATGTGCTCACGGTCCTCTTCAGAAATATTGTTCTTACATTTAATTATTTTTTTGACCACAACCTTCCTTCATTAATTTTCCACTATGTGTTTTCCCAGAATATTGAGATTTGTAACTTCAGCCCGAGTTTCGATTTTGTTTTGAAATGTTTATTTTCCATTTTGTTGGATTTCTTTTCTTTCCCTACTCTTTGTACCTATGTCATTACCTACTTCCCGTTTCTTGAATGTCCTGGTTCGTTATGTGACTCAGACTGAACTGTATCAGTGCTACCACTCCCATGACTATGCGACTCGGACTAAACCGTATCAGTGCTACCACCCCCTAGACTATGCGACTCAAGACTGAACTGTATCAGTGCTACCACCCCCTTGACTTTGCGACTCAGACTGAACTGTATGTATCAGTGCTACCACCCCCTTGACTTTGCGACTCAGACTGAACTGTATCAGTGCTACCACCCCCTTGACTTTGCGACTCAGACTGAACTGTATCAGTGCTACCACCCCCTTGACTTCTTTGTGACTCAAGACTGAATTGTTTCAGTGCTACCACCCCCTTGACTTTGCGACTCAGACTGAACTGTATCAGTGCTACCACCCCCTTGACTTTGCGACTCAGACTGAACTGTATCAGTGCTACCACCCTCTTGACTTTGCGACTCAGACTGAACTGTATCAGTGCTACCACCCCCTTGACTTTGCGACTCAGACTGAACTGTATCAGTGCTACCACCCCTTGACTTTGCGACTCAGACTGAACTGTATCAGTGCTACCACCCCCTTGACTTTGCGACTCAAGACTGAACTGTATCAGTGCTACCACCCTCTTGACTTTGCGACTCAGACTGAACTGTATCAGTGCTACCACCCCCTTGACTTTGCGACTCAGACTGAACTGTATCTGTGCTACCACCACCTAGACTTTGCGACTCAGACTTAACTGTGTCAGTGCTACCACCTCCTTGACTTTGCGACTCAGTCTGAACTGTATCTGAGCTACCACCCCACCGACTATGTGATCCAGACTGAACTGTATCTGTGCTACCACCCTCTTGACTATGCAACCTGGACTGAACTGTATCAGTGCTACCACCACCTTGACTTTGCGACTCAGAATGAATTGTATCAGTGCTACCACAACCTTGACTTTGCGACTCAGACTGAACTGGTTCAGTGCTACCAACCCCCTGACTATGTGTCCTGAACTGGACTGTATCAGTGCTACCACAACCTTGACTTTGCGACTCAGACAGAACTGTATCAGTGCTACCACCCTCCTGACTATGAAACCCGACTGAACGGTATCAACATTCACATTGGCAGGATTTTTACATGTACATCGATTGTCAATTAAACTATTTTAGAATGGTTAGGACTGGTCAAATCAAACAGACTATTTTCATCAGAAATAGGAACAGACAATGCAGATTCTTCATCATCAGAAACTGACATAACAGTTGCTTCTAGTTCATAAATTATTTAATACCTCAACATAGGCAAAAAACCCACCCAATCTTATTTTGGTTAATTGTTTATATAATAAAATGTTCATTTTATATTGTATTGGGATTTACTGTAAGGCTTTCAAAAATGAAAACAATATACATACATTTTAATTTCAGTTCCTCTTAAAAAAAAATCTTATAAAATATCAAAAACTTGGTCAAAATCCAAAAAGATTTTTTTTATATTTTAATATATTTTTTAAATAGGGATAATATTTTTTGGCAAGAAAGTGTTTTTTTTTATACCTTTGGTTCCATTTTATATTATTTATTAAAAAAAAAAATTATGATTTGTAAAACATTTTCATGCAATACATTTTCCATGCAATACTATGCAGTTGCCATAGTCTTGCACAATACTTACAATACAGCTATTGTGTTTTTTCAAGTGCAATACTATTGTAAGTCTACATACAATAGTATTGCGTTAAAAAATATATCAAATTCAGTTACAATAGAATTTTCAAATAAACCTTAAGATATTTCTATAATATTTTGTCAGGTTATGTAAATGACTAAAGTACTTCAAAAAACCTGAAAAAGTCATTTTGACAAAAAGTGCAGTTACCATAGTCTTGCGCCGAGCCCTCGATTATTATAGTTCATATCTCCTTTATTTTTTTATGGCATTTTAATAATTCTTTCAGCTTTGTTCAAGTTGTTCAGAGCCCTTTAAAATAAACATTGTTTGAAAATAGTGCATTAACCCCTTTAAATCTTGTACAGGTGCAGAAAAATGTGCAGCGGTTAACACCTCCACTTAACTGATCTGTCACCAACTATGATCAAGCCCTGTCCATAACTTGACATTGTTAAATATTGTCGGTTTGTCAGAACTTAAACACAAATGATAATTGTTGCACTGTAGTTGGTAGACTTTGATATATATGTCAAAAAAATATGGTGATAGGACAGTTACAATATTTTTATCAATTTTTTTATCATCCTTGTAATGTGTAAGGTCAACAATGAATTTTCTCTTTCCCTCCCATGCAAAAGATCAATCAAATGTTGGGGATGTAACTCAGCTGCAGACATTTAGACATCTTTCATGTGTGTCAAGCCCAATTCAGGCAAGACATTTAATTCCGTGAAAATATGGTGTTATTTACTGGTATAGTTATAAAGGCAAGACAAAAACACAAGCAATCGCAAATTCACAGGTGTTGCCTAACGAGGCCATAATTTCGCTAAAATGCAATACAGAATTATGAAACTTGTATTTCTCAGTGGCCTTGATGACACTGCAGAAATATGCAAAGTCTGAATGAATTTATATAAGCAATGAGGAAGATATCAGAATGTGAACACAACTTCAACATAAATCTTGAAGCCAACGCCAACTCTGTTGCCACGAAGAGAGACAAAAAACTTAGTCAAGTGATGTCTGGCTAACTGTACCTCTAAGAATGGAGATCCAGTTCTCTCCGCCGTGATGATGCCGACAGTTTGGTTAATCTCGAGATCGAGGATGAGCACCTCGCGAGGATACACGAGGATGAGGTGGTGCCGACATGCCTGGTGGTACAGCAGCTGTATACACTCATTCAGCGCGATGTTGTCCTCCTCACCCCTGTAATGTGTAGGCCAGAGTTCAAGGTAAGGTGTTGGGTCAATTGCATTTACCCCATCCATTTGTTTTTAACTAAGTATTGGTCAGAATCAATAGGAAATTTCAGAAACAGATTCCTACTTGTTTTTTTAACAACTGTTCAAAACTCAAATACACTAGAAGCAGTGTACTAGGCAGAAATCCAAAACGTGGGCAAATCTGCAGACAGGGTGTGTAAAATAATTTGCTTACACCCGCTAACAGCTAATTCACGCCAAGTTGGTGTCTCTCAGAGGCAATTTATTTTTACAGATAAAGGTGAAAAAGGTACATTTTATATCATCTTTCTTCTATAAATGTATACAAAACATAACAATATTGAGAAAGTAATAGAGTTTGGAAGTGTTATTTTAAAGGCAAAACTTTTTTTTACCCCACCCACTCCACCAAATATTGGCCACAATTGTTCAAAGACAGCCGCGCAAAAGACGTCTGCACGGTCGGATATTATGTCATTAGAAAGTCTGAAACAGGAAATTTTAATCAGTTTAGCAGCGATTTGTAAAATTTTACTATACAGCTGAAATATTTAATAGATTCTTTTACTCATCATTTAGGGCTAAAATGATTTGGTAAATTATACCCCAAAAAGCATTTTTACCTGGAGCCCTGTAAAACGGTGTAATGTTATTTAAATGTGCCAACCAATCATGTATTTGTCAGTGCAAAGTAACTAACGAATATTTGGTTGGAATATTGCATAATTTGAATGGTGACATCATCCATCAATGTTCGTATACATAAATTATTATATAAAATGTAATTATGGAACACGGATGCCCCATTCTGCACCATTGTTAAAGTAAGCATTGTTATATTTTTGTTTAGATGAATGAATGAAAATATAATCAACATAGTAAAGGTTTCTGAGAGACCCCATAGAGAGGGGACAGATACATAGGAATCCTGGAACTTTCCCTACCCTAAGAATATAGATTCTAATGGTTCCTTAACATGCTTAGGGAATAGATTCCAATATACGGGACCCTCAGTTTACGTCCCTATATGATGGACAAGGCTAAAGGAAAGTGTCTAGTCCAAGGAAAGATCAAACAGAACTCAGTGGCTCCAGTGAGGTTTGACCCCCCAACAAGCATATGTAAGCTGAAAATAGATTGAATGTTACTGGTGAATTAGAAACAGAGGTAATGAAAACCCCAAATCAAGGTATGACATACGGCCGTACACAGATGAATACATGGAAAAGGATAATACTATCATTTTTATGCTGCACCCAGTTTACGTCCCTATATGATAGATCCTAAGGGAAGTGTCTTGCCCAAGAAAAGATCGACAAAACTCAGTAGCCCCAGTGGGGTTTGAATCCCTAGCAAGCATATGTAAGCTGACAACAGACTGAATCTACGGCTACTGGTGATTTTGAAACGGAGGTAATGAAAACCCTTAACCAAGGTAAGACATACAGATTTACAGATGTAAGGATGGAAATGGATAACACTATAATGTTCCCTCCACTAATTTTGGTGTCTCCCTCCACTATTTTGGTGCGGTGCATTTAAAGTAGCTATCCCGCCAACAACAGCCAAATTTTACAACATATGTACACCGTTTCTAAACCTACTGATGACTAGGTATATATATAACTTGCATATTTTGAGAATCCGAACTCTAGAGACACAATATAAATGGCTTTAACCTACCATGTCGAACCCTGATACTGAAACTAAGAATTACCAACTCATATTTCATTTTACGCATATTCCATCACAGGTATTTTAAAAACCCGCTTATAAACCTATACATTTAATCAGCACATATACATTATTATATGACTTGAACACCTGGACAGAGTTTAGATAAACGGTTTTGAAGCGCAATTTTGTCGTTATTTGGCGGGTTAGTTTCTTCAAATCACAAACCAATTTTAGAATACACTTTATTTTCAAAACTGATTAAGAAACTACCCAACTATTGAGGGTATACCTCATACACATGTCAACCTATGGAGAGACAACAAACACTCACCTCTGTTTTCCTCCTGTACTGATTAAGGAACTACCCAACTATTGAGGGTATACCTCATACACATGTCAATCTATGGAGAGACAACAAACACTCACCTCTGTTTTCCCTCCTATACTGATTAAGGAACTACCCAACTATTGAGGGTATATCTCATACACATGTCAATCTATGGAGAGACAACAAACACTCACCTCTGTTTTCATTCCTATACTGATTAAGGAACTACCCAACTATTGAGGGTATATCTTATACACATGTCAACCTATGGAGAGACAACAAACACTCACCTCTGTTTTCCTCCTGTACTGATTAAGGAACTACCCAACTATTGAGGGTATACCTCATACACATGTCAATCTATGAAGAGACAACACACACTCACCTCTGTTTTCCTTCCCCTACCAGTATCCGCGTCATCATTTTGGCGAGGATTTCTCTCCAGACTGCCTGTAGTAGTGTCACCCTTTGATGCAGCTGTAGTCTACAAGAAAAATGCAGCTGTACACATACAAGACAAATACAGCTGTACACATACAAGACAAATGATGTACACATACAAGACAAATGCAGCTGTGCACATCCAAGACAAATGAAGCTGTACACATACAAGACAAATGCAGCTGTATACATACAAGAAAAATGCAGCTCTACACATACAAGACAAATGCAGCTGTACACATACAATACAAATGCAGCTGTACACATACAATACAAATGCAGCTGTAAACATCCAAGACAAATGCAGCTGTACACATACAAGACAAATGCAGCTGTACACATACTAGACAAATGCAGCTGTACACATACAAGACAAATGCAGCTGTACACATACAAGACAAATGCAGCTGTACATGTACAAGACAAATGCAGCTGTACATGTACAAGACAAATGCAGCTGTACACATACAAGACCAATGCAGCTGTACACATACAAGACAAATGCAGCTGTACTCATACAAGACAAATAATTTGAATAATGAAAAAAACACACTCCTACAAACAAGATTATAAGAATCCATCATGAGTATCCATGTGAGATAGGGAAATCTCACCCGAGGGTGAGAATTGTAACCAGGAACAAGGCTCTGCCGAGTTCTTGGTCGCAATTCTGATCCCGAGGGTGAGATTTACCTATCTCACATAGATAAACTCATGATGGATTGCTTTTCTCTCATTTTGCGCTTAGTACAGTACTTCAATGAGTGTACTTGATTTTACGCTAGAATAAAGCGAAGTCACCAACGTGAGATCATGACGTTTTATGTAAGAGTCACATGTCATGTAAGATAGAGGTATCTCACACGAGGAAAACATTTATCTCACATGACTAGAAATGCGAGAAAAAATGACAATGGTTTTTTGTCTGTTCATCAAAGGAAATGAAAAAGTAAATAATTCTGTAACCCAATAATGATCTGTCTTGTTTTTTTGCTTTTTAAACTACAGACTAATAATTATTTTGAGTGAATTACATGTATAGCTTTAACACAGGGGATGTGTAGACTAATGTTTATTTTGAGTGAATTACATGTATAGCTTTACCACAGGGGATGTGTAGACTAATGTTTATTATGAGTGAATTACATGTATAGCTTTACCACAGGGAATGTGTAGACTAATGTTTATTATGAGTGAATTACACATATAGCTTTAACACAGGGGATGTGTAGACTAATGTTTATTTTGAGTGAATTACATGTATAGCTTTAACACAGGGAATGTGTAGACTAATGTTTATTATGAGTGAATTACATGTATAGCTTTAACACAGGGAATGTGTAGACTAATGTTTATTATGAGTTAATTACATGTATAGCTTTAACACAGGGAATGTGTTCTTCAATGCTTTGATACAAAGGACTATATTTACAGTTGGTTGGTTGAATGGTGTTTTACGTCATTTTCAGCACAGTTTACACAGCCTATAATTATAACTATTACTGTCGATTTTTTAGAAGAGGAGTTAAGACATGTTTTACAGACTGTAAAAGGTGGTATCTCACATGGGAAGATTTATAACTCTTGTTTTTATATTGTCTTATAGTGAGATGTCTTCACACAAACCCAAGACCATTGGCCATATCTCTACTGTACAACTCTTGTTTTTATATTGTCTTATAGTGAGACGTTTTAATCAGCACATATACATTATTATATGACCTGAACACCTAGATAGAGTTTTGATAACGGTTTTGTTGTTTTACGATTTATTTGGTGGGTTAGTTTCTTCAAAAATGCAGTCAAAAATCTTGTTTAATTTGTATGCACTGGTTTCCTTGTTTCCTAATATACTGAGGGCTAAAGACAAAACCTTGTATCTTGTTTTTTATATTTATATGCAGTTACAATAGTTTTGCAGCCATCCCAGATTTGGGTACATTCCTTTGAATGTACAAGTTTAGAAGTTGTTTACCTTGTATGGGCTTGTTTCCATCGGAGAATTCTATTTTTGTGACGCCCTGACTGACATCCCAGATAACAATGCTGCCATTACTGTCGCCGGATACCAGCCTCAACGTGTATGGACTACCGATGTCGTCGTGATAGTGAGAGACCGTGTAGGGACTACCGATGTCGTCATGATAGTGAGACCGTGTAGGGACTACCGATGTCGTCGTGATAGTGAGAGACCGTGTAGGGACTACCGATGTCGTCATGATAGTGAGACCGTGTAGGGACTACCGATGTCGTCGTGATAGTGAGAGAGCGTGTAGGGACTACCGATGTCGTCATGATAGTGAGAGCGTGTAGGGACTACCGATGTCGTCGTGATAGTGAGAGAGCGTGTAGGGACTACCAATGTCGTCGTGATAGTGAGAGAGCATGTAGAGACTACCGATGTCATCGTGATAGTTCTCTCTCGCCCATTTTACCTACAATGCATCATAATGTTGAAAATGGATTAAACGCATCACAAATAAGTTTTACCTTATATAGTTACAATTATCAAACATTTGCATGTATGATTTACATTTTACGGTGCACCGAACAAAAGGTAATCTTGCACCATAAGGAAAGAAACTTTAAATATTCCTCCTCAGTGTGCATCGAGATATGGATTGCAGGGAGTATATACAGTACATAATCTAATCGTTAAACTCTAGTCAAAATATCCCCGATATGTTCATATCTCCGCACAGATAAAAGTCCAATAGCTTAACAGTAGAAGTCATACATTACCTTGACTACTGTGGCTCTGTGTTTGTCCAGAACTTGTAGCACCTGTAAATAATTTTATATTAAATCTATTTCATTGGTTTACTCTACTATCCTTTATGAAGGACCATTTATTACTAACATCTTTTGCTGTATATATTGGTGGGTTTTTTTCACGCAAACTTGATAGAGGCCAACCAAAGGAACATGTTTATGATATTTCACAAGAATGGAATAAGTGGTTTCGGAGGAGATGTCGTTTGAAATTTCCTTAAATCTGACCTAATTTTAGCCATGGTGGCCATCTTGGATGACTAGCGGCCGCGAAATCTATGGGGGACTATCCTAAAGATCATTGTAATAAAGTTTCATCAAAATCCTTCAAGCGGTTTCCAAGAAGATGTCATTTTTAGCCTTTTCGTATATAACTCTATTTAAACTTTGAGTCGCCGTGGTGGCCATTTTGATTATTCGACGATAACGAAAAAACACAAACTTGATAGAGGCCAACCCAAGGAACATGTTTATGGTATTTATGGTATTTTTTTTATCAAAAAAAAAAAAAAAAAAAAAATAATAATAGAGAAAAAAAACAAAAAAAAACATTATGCCTCCAGTGAGATTTGAACCCACGACCCCTGGGGTTTCCAGTGTACATTACCAAATATTGAAAAAGGGCCATAACCAGAAATCCGGTATTACTGATTCGATCTGGCTGATTTGGAAACTCGTCCGAGCTTTCACTGATATCAACAATCTGGCCAAGTTTGGGAAAAATCGAATACAAAATGAAGGCGCTAGAGTGTTCACAAGGCTGAAAATGGCATTTTTCATCAAATCAAGGGCCATAACTCTGCTGTTACTCGTTCAATTTGGCTAGTTTTTGCGAACTTGTCCGAGTTTTCGTTGATAATAATAATCAGTGTAAAATTGCAAAGAGCAAATAATAAATGAAGGTGTTAGTGTTCCCAAGGCAGAAAATCACATTTTTCAGGGGAAAAAAGGGTCATAACTCCGGTGTTCCTGGTCCGATATATATCTGGTTTTTGAACTTGTCTGAGCTTTCATTGGTATGAACAATCTGTGCAAGTTTGGTAAAGATAAAGTAATTTATACAAGTACTTTGTCTTTATGATGTGATAAATAATGTTACCTGAAGAAGGACTGGAGATGAAGAACTTTTTGCCATTACTGGATGGTGTCTTGGTTACTGAGAAATCATCTATAAACACTATACAGTCATGGCCCAGAACTGAAAAACAAAAATATCAGAAATGTTGGTTATTGAGAAATCATCTATAAACACTATACAGTCCTGGCCCACAAATGAAAAACAAGAATATCAGAAATGTTGGTGACTGAGAAATCATCAATAAACACTATACAGTCCTGGCTCAGAACTGAAAAACAAGAATATCAGAAATGTTGGTTATTGAGAAATCATCTATAAACACTATACAGTCCTGGCCCACAAATGAAAAACAAGAATATCAGAAATGTTGGTGACTGAGAAATCATCAATAAACACTATACAGTCCTGGCTCAGAACTGAAAAACAAGAATATCAGAAATGTTGGTTATTGAGAAATCATCTATAAACACTATACAGTCCTGGCCCAGAACTGAAAAACAAAAATATCAGAAATGTTGGTTATTGAGAAATCATCTATAAACACTATACAGTCCTGGCCCACAAATGAAAAACAAGAATATCAGAAATGTTGGTGACTGAGAAATCATCAATAAACACTATACAGTCCTGGCTCACAAATGAAAAACAAGAATATCAGAAATGTTGGTTATTGAGAAATCATCTATAAACACAATACAGTCCTGGCCCACAAATGAAAAACAAGAATATCAGAAATGTTAGTGACTGAGAAATCATCTATAAACACTATACAGTCCTGGCCCACAAATGAAAAACAAGAATATCAGAAATGTTGGTGACTGAGAAATCATCTATAAACACTATACAGTCCTGGCCCACAAATGAAAAACAAGAATATCAGAAATGTTGGTGACTGAGAAATCATCAATAAACACTATACAGTCCTGGCTCAGAACTGAAAAACAAGAATATCAGAAATGTTGGTTATTGAGAAATCATCTATAAACACTATACAGTCCTGGCCCACAAATGAAAAACAAGAATATCAGAAATGTTGGTGACTGAGAAATCATCTATAAACACTATACAGTCCTGGCCCACAAATGAAAAGCAAGAATATCAGAAATGTTGGTGACTGAGAAATCATCTATAAACACTATACAGTCCTGGCCCAAAACTGAAAAACAAGAATATCAGAAATGTTGGTGACTGAGAAATCATCTATAAACACTATACAGTCCTGTGCCATAACTTAAAAAAAAAGAATATCAGAAATGTTGGTGACTGAGAAATCATCTATAAACACTATACAGTCCTGAGCCATAACTTAAACAAGAGGTCAATGACATTGAAGCTCTACTGATTCATTTTGATTTCAGGAAGTAGTCGCTACAAACTTGTTTTTTGAAAATTTATTTGTAGCCGTGGCGGCCATCTTGAATTTCCTGACGACCTGAAATTTTGCTTGGATCAATTAGACATCAAGAGCAACATTCCTGTGAAGTTTCATGAAAATCCGTCAAGTAGTTTCAGAGGAGTAGTCGCTACAAGTTTTCATTATATAACTCTATGTAAACAAAGATGGCCGCTGACAGCCATGTTTAACTTCAAATCAAAATAATTTTTGACAATGATCAACACCATGTCATACTAATCATTTTAGAAAAAGTCCCATATCAATATCACTTATAGTTTTCAAGAAGTTGTCGTTACAAACTTGTATTTTGAAAATCTATTTTTAGCCATGGCAGCCATCTTGAATTTCCGGCCAACCTGAAATTTTGCTAGGATCAATTAGACATCAAGAGCAATATTTCAGTGAAGTTTCATGAAAATCTGTCAAGTAGTTACAGAGGAGTAGTCGCTGTAAGTTTTTACTAGATAACTCTATGTAAACAAAGATGGCCGCTGACAGCCATGTTCAACATCTAATCAAAACAATTTTCGACAAGGACCAACATCATGTCATGCTGATCATTTCAGAAAAAGTCCCATATCAATATCACTTATAGTTTTCAAGAAGTAGTCGCTACAAACTTGTTTTTGAAAATCTATTTTTAGCCATGGCGGCCATCTTGGATTTCACATCAACATTTTCGCTAGGATCAACTAGACTTCATGGGCAACATTTATGTAAAGTTTCATGAAAATCCATTCAGTAGTTTCAGAGGACTAGTCGCTACAAAAAAGTTTATGGACGGACAGACGGACAAACAGACGGACGAAGGACACCGCACCACGGCATAAGCTGTGCTGATCTCTGATTCTGCTGATCTCTGATCAGTAGAGCTAAAAATGCAGCTAAAAACAAGAGGTCTTCAATTCCCTGATTGAGGGCCTGTATTGCTCTACTTGCCATGACAGTTTGAGCAAAATAAATCAGTCAAACAATAATGATTAACAATACCAATAGAACAAGTTAAAAAAAAAAAACTACCCCATTGGGATTTGCACTCACGAACCAACTTTTTTTTTTTATGAGAAAACATATTTATTGCCAGGTATGGATAATTTACATTTATTTCCATTAATTGATCAACAACTGGGTCATGGGTTCATGAGAAGTTGTTTAAAGATTGGTCTATTTTAGTTACAGCGGCTATTTTGTTCGAGCTTTCATTAATATCAACAACCTGGCTAAATTTAGTATAGACCAAACACAAAATGAATGTGCTAGAGTATTCACAAGTCAGAATACAGCATGTTTAAATAAATCAAGAGCTATAACTCCGGTGTTACTAATCCAATATACATGTTGCTGGTTTTCACACTTGTCTGAGCTTTCATTAACATCAACAATCTGGCAAAGACCAAATTCTAAATGAACATGCTCTAAATGAACGTGCTAGAGTGTTCACAAGGCTGAACATGAAACATTTCAGTAAAACAAGAGCCATAACTCTGGTGTTACTAATCCAAACTGTGTGTTTTTCGAACCTGTCCGAGCTTTCATTGATATATAAATGACAAAGTTTGTTAAAGATTAAATTAAAATGAAGGTGCTAGAGTGTTAACAAGGCAAAAGTTAATGTAATGATGCCAGATGGACGGACAACGGACGGCGGACAACACATCATTCCATAAGCTCTGACGGCCATTGTTGGCCGATGGCAAGTAGTGCTAATAATATTTATCACATGGTGGTTGAGATGGCCAGTAGGACTAATAACAATATTTATCACATGGTGGTTGAGATGGCCAGTAGAGCTAATAACAATATTTATCACATGGTTGTTGAGATGGCCAGTAGAGCTAATAACAATATTTAACACATGGTGGTTGAGATGGCCAGTAGTGCTAATAACAATATTTATCACATGGTGGTTGAGATGGCCAGTAGTGCTAATAACAATATTTATCACATGGTGGTTGAGATGGCCAGTAGTGCTAATAACAATATTTATCACATGGTGGTTGAGATGGCCAGTAGAGCTAATAACAATATTTATCACATGGTGGTTGAGATGGCCAGTAGAGCTAATAACAATATTTATCACATGGTGGTTGAGATGGCCAGTAGCGCTAATAACAATATTTATCACATGGTGGTTGAGATGGCCAGTAGTGCTAATAACAATATTTATCACATGGTGGTTGAGATGGCCAGTAGAGCTAATAACAATATTTATCACATGGTGGTTGAGATGGCCAGTAGTGCTAATAACAATATTTATCACATGGTGGTTGAGATGGCCAGTAGTGCTAATAACAATATTTATCACACGGTGGTTGAGATGGCCAGTAGTGCTAATAACAATATTTATCACACGGTGGTTGAGATGGCCAGTAGTGCTAATAACAATATTTATCACACGGTGGTTGAGATGGCCAGTAGTGCTAATAACAATATTTATCACATGGTGGTTGAGATGGCCAGTAGAGCTAATAACAATATTTATCACATGGTGGTTGAGATGGCCAGTAGAGCTAATAACAATATGTATCACATGGTGGTTGAGATGGCCAGTAGTGCTAATAACAATATTTATCACATGGTGGTTGAGATGGCCAGTAGAGCTAATAACAATATTTATCACATGGTGGTTGAGATGGCCAGTAGTGCTAATAACAATATTTATCACATGGTGGTTGGGATGGCCAGTAGTGCTAATAACAATATGGTGGTTGCTTTCATGTATACATTTCACTGAATAAAAGTCAGACAGTTATTTGGTTATTCTCAATATCTGCTTACTTACGGCTAGTGTCCCTTTAAATCTACTGTGTCCTCGGTACATAGCTCCCATAAAATATTCATTTCCATACTACTGTAGATTTTTGCAAAACCAGCTACATGTACATTGGATTAGTAACACACGGCTTTCCCTAGGATTTTTCAGTTTTTGGTCCAGGACTCCTGGAAAAAACTATTTAAGGGTCCCAACCCAGTAGTGTTCTTTTTACTGGTCCATTGGGACCAACGAGCCCAATGTTGCATGTAACTTGCAGTTTAATATGTTTACACTTTTATCTAGACTGTACTATACTTGAATAACAAGAGATGTTTGTAAAATATATATGCCCCCGTTCAATGACCATGACACAAACATGCCTGCCAAGTTTCGAGTTTGTAGTGCCAAATGTTCTTTAGTTATCGCGAAGACATGCAATATTTAGTGATTTTTTACATGTTTTGTTACCATGGCAACAACATTTCTTATGTGAATCTACTCAAAAGGGGAGGTGCACAACTACACCATGACACAAACATTCCTGCCAAGTTTCGAGTTTGTAGTGTCAGCTGTTCTTGAGTTATCGTGAAGACAAGCAATTTTTAGCGATTTTTTACATGTTTTATTATCATGGCAATCACATCTCTACTCAAAAGGGGAGGTGCACAACAAGACCATGACACAAACATTCCTGCCAAGTTTCGAGTTTGTAGTGCCAGTTGTTCTTTAGTTATCGCAGACAAGCAATTTTTAGTGATTTTTTTACATGTTTTGTTACCATGGCAACCACATTTCTTATGCGAATCTACCCAAAAAGGGAGATGCACAACTAGACCATGACACAAACATTCCTGCGAAGTTTCGAGTTTGTAGTGCCAGCTGTTCTTGACGGACCAACCGACCGACATTTCCAAAGCAATATGCCCCCCTTCCATGAAGAGGGGGGCATAATAAATACTAACTTGATAAAATTGTGTATTGATCCATACTCAGCTTATGTCATACTCAAGGTATAATGTATGTAGGGTATTCACATATTTATCAAGCATGTATTTATAATTCAAGTGTAGCACTGTCTAGAAAAATGTGTAAATATTATACTGAAAGTGTCTTACAAAATATTCAAGATTATTTGAGTACTAATCTTTATCTTTTTCAAATGCAATTTCAATGGGATTAGACAAAAGGGGACATAATCCTTAATAAATATGTCGGATTTCCCCTCTAAGATTTTATCTTTTGTTCAAGTTCAATATAAAGGTGATAATTTATGTCCAAATTATATATTGTAACTGCTCCTGTCTCAGAACATATAAGATGAAACTATATATCCTTTCAGTAGAATAAATTTTAAGTTATAAAAAGGTTATATTAACATGAGTTCTATAAATAGATCTGGGATCTATAATTAGTAACATTTCGAAGTATTGTGGACTTTTTCTATCAAAGGTAATATTTTAGAACACCACCAGGCAGGCCTGCCAAACCTCCAGATAAAATCCGGATTTTTCATTTTCTCTCCGGATTTAAGAGTACAATCTCGGGATTTTTCATCAAAACAAAATGTTCATGATTTAACAGCTTATTACATTTTCACAGTGTATCAGCTATTTCATTACGCTCCCTGGTCAGCGATGCAAAGGAGGGTATTTACAAGTATCAAATCAATGGGTGTCATTAGTGTAACACACTGACTGAATATAACATTAACATTAAGGACATAATTAGTTCCTTCAGTGACATAACAACATGCTTAATATAGCAGCAAAATATCACGTGCTTCTTTGATTGGTCAACCTAAGTGAAATAAGAGGTGTGGGGAATCCTTCTGTGAGTATCACTATAATAGCTGCTGCAGTGTGCCATGATTATAAGAAGAGGTGTGGGGAATCCTTCTGTGAGTATCACTATAATAGCTGCTGCAGTGTGCCATTGCCATGATTATAAGAAGAGGTGTGGGGAATCCTTCTGTGAGTATCACTATAATAGCTGCTGCAGTGTGCCATGATTATAAGAAGAGGTGTGGGGAATCCTTCTGTGAGTATCACTATAATAGCTGCTGCAGTGTGCCATGATTATAATAAGAGGTGTGGGGAATCCTTCTGTGAGGTATCACTATAATAGCTGCTGCAGTGTGCCATGATTATAATGAGAGCTATAATTTGCATTTAGGAATATCATATATCTGCATAAAAAAGTGGTTGTATAAATTAAACCAAGTCTTTCTAATCTAATTACAAAGACCTCTCTTAAACAAACCATTTGTGTGCAAGTATGTAATCTATTGTTTTCTTTAAGAATAATTAAAAAAAAACAACAACAAGTGTGCAAATTGACATTTAAAAATGTTCTTTGCACACTTTAAATTTTTGTTTTTTAAAAATCTCAATCTCAGGATTTTTAGTTAAGAAGTTTTGGCAGGCCTGACCAGGTGACATGTTTATTGAACATTGAGCATATTTACATTTAACCTGTATTACCAAAAAGACCAGAAGTCAACAAGGAGGTGTTTCTTTTAGAAAATTAAAGAATTCAAGAGACAGTTAAACTGTTTATCATAGCTATATATATATGTGTAAGTTTGCAAGGAAGATAAGTAACGTTTGTGTTGAACTGTTATTACACAAAAATGTCAGTTCCTGGTAGGAAAGCTGGAGAGCTTGGTGTCCCTAGGAATGTGGAATCCGAGGAACTGTTTGACCTTTTTTGCCAATCATGTAGTGAGGACGGTCAGCAGGAACCCGCCGCGGGATTTTGTGTGGATTGTTGTGAATACTTGTGTAAGGAATGTTATCAGCATCATTGCAGACCACGTCAGATGAAACATCATGTTCTACAAGACAAGACAATCATGCCAAGAAGTATGCCCCAGACCAAAACCCTGGATGAGGCCATCAACAAATGTCCCCAACATCAAGGTGAGGCTATTACATTTAACTGTAGGTCACATGATCAGCTAGTCTGTGGCATCTGTGTCGGAACTGACCATCGAAGTTGTGATGATGTCAGCTATGTGGAAAAAGAGTATGAAGATTTAGAAAAGAAACTTTCCGACATTGAACAGCGAATTGACAGCAATGCAAGAACAACTGAACAAAATGTTGCAGATATAGACACATGTTGCTCAGGCGCAGTAGAAAGTATTGGACAGTTTAGACAAGAAATAAATCACTTTTTAGACAAACTTGAACATGAAGTTATTGATGAGACAAACAGGATACGAGATGAAGATCAGGTAAACATGACCTCAATTGCTGCCAAATTAGATGACATGAGAAATGAAATCCATTCTACAACATCCAGCCTCGATACTTTATGCAAAACTAAACAAAATGGAAAACTGTTTCCTGCTATGGACAGAACCAAACTTGAAATGAAAACAATAGTGGATGGTCTTACCCAGATAGAAACTGACAACAAGATTCGGAGGTACAGGTTTGAGCCAGAGAAACAGATACAAGATTTGATGGGGAACCTGACCAGCGTGACCACACTGGGAATTCTATCGTCGATAAATAAACCAAATGACAACAAAATTACACAACAGACAGAACTAAAAGACAACAAAACAACACAAACACTGGAGCAGCCAAATGACAGCAAAGTAACACAAACAGAGATATCCAATGACAGTAAAGCAAAGCAAACAAAGATATCCAATGACAGAAACGTAATGCAAGCGAAGATACCAAATAACCAAATGTCATCTCAAACAGAAAAATCCATTGACATGAAAAGTACAGAAACAGAGATATCCGTTCCCAGAACCGCGACACACAATAAAGACATCAATGTCGAATCATACGTGTACTCTATTACAGGCTCAACCCTGCTTCATGAAAACCAACTTGTCATTGTTGACAATGCCAACAAAAATGTCAAATTAGTGGATACAAAACAAAACAAAATAATATCTGCAGAACAGCTGCCATCAGGACCATGGGATATAACTACGGTGAACAACACCCAAGTCGCTGTGACATTACCTAGCCTGAATAAAATCCAGTTTCTGTCAGTAATATCCCAATCCCTGTCCAAAGGTCAAGAGATAAAGGTCACTGGGAAGTGTCACGGTATAGTACATAATGATGGGACACTGATAGTGACATTTGTGTGGCCATCTAAGGTGGATATAATCAACATGACCGGCACTGTGTTGAGATCTCTGATGAATGATGCCATTAATAAACAACTGTTGGTACAACCGTACTACATAGCAATCAGCCTGGATAAGATGGCCGTGTACGTGTCTGATCACAGCAAGCACACAGTGACGTGTATGGCGATGGACGGTACCGTGAAGGCAGTCTACAAGGATGATAACCTGAAGGAGCCACATGGTCTGGCTATAGACAGGACAGGGACAGTGTATGTCTGTGGCTTCGGCTCCAGTAACATCCACCAGATTACAGCCGAGTGTATCAAGATACAGATACTACTGGGACATGAACATGGATTGTCTCTGCCATGCTCCATCACTTACTGTGATAGGGAGGACAAACTATATGTTGGAATGTATAACAGTAATGTTAAAGTGTATCAGTTGAAATAAGAATTTTTTTATAAAGAGATTATAAAGTATATATATAAAGGGCCACAGGCAATGTTGCAGTCAACCCTGCCTATTATCAACATATTAACATAGAAACCAAAACCGTTAACGTTCTTAGTAATGTCTACAGTAAATATAACAAAGGTCCTTTAACTGATTAATTTCTACATAGACCTTCAAGTAACAACATATGATTTAGCAATTTTCCCTTAAACGGACACATGGCAATCTTGATTTTTTTTAAACCTGAGGCCTCCTGATAGTTTTTCTACGTAACCTGTATATTTGCAGTCATTCATATAAATTGTTAGAATAATTCAAGGCAAATTGTTTATACCTATTTCTAATTATGCACCGATAATATATTTAAAATTTTGGAAGAAAAACAAAAATCTCATTTTATTTTATTTAATTATATGCAAGCAGCTATAAAGTCAAAATGATACATGATTAATAAATCAAGTAGCAGATTGTCTTGTGTCCCTTTAAGATACAAAACTCAAGATTGTCATGTGTCCCTTTAAGATACAAAACTCAAGATTGTCATGAGTCCCTTTAAGATATAAAACTCAAGATTGTCATGTTTCCTTTAAGTTATAAAACTCAGACTGCCATGTTTCCTTTAAGATATAAAACTCAGATTGTCATGTGTCCCTTTAAGATATAAGGTGTACCTTAAACAATAAATTGCCAACAATAAATTGCCATAAATAACGAAAATCACGCTCTTTTTCCCCCAATTTTGACAGTCTTGCGCTCTTTTTTCCCCAAAATCAGCAGGCCTAGACCTTTTCCCAATTTTCTTGAAAAAAAGCTGTCTAGTCAGGACTTATGTTACATCAGTTTTTTCCACGTGACGCAAAGTTGATATGGGTTTGTTTCCCTTAAAGTATGTGATATTTTTGTGATATAGATTGTGGGGCTTAATTGAGTGAATAGTTAGTAGCCTAATATCCAAGTAGTAAATAACACAATAGTTGTATAAAAAACAACTACAACACCCGACAGTGTCTTTGTTTACTAAATCCTCTTTCCTAAATCCACTGATTTGCTTGCATTATCGTTCACAATTATATATACGGACATGCCGATTTTCATCTTTAGGTAGAGTTGGAAATTGTGTGTAATATCTCTGTTTTGTTTTACACACATGCTTTGTAAAGTGTTGAGTTTTTATTTCTGCTCGCTTAAAATGAAGGGTGCGTTTCATTTCTGCAGATATATATATACATGCTTACGGGTGTCGATAAGAAGGTCATTATAGTACAAACCCTAGCAGTGACTCTACGACAAATCAAACTTTATTTACATAATTACATTTTTCACGTTAAACCATAAAAATATTAATTACGTGTATGTTATCACTATTTAAATTAGGGTTTACTAAATACTTTCATTTATTAAGAATATGAAGAAAAAAAAATTGTATTGGCAAATTTTCAAATTGTATAAAAAAATCGAGATTGCTGTGTGTCCCTTTAAAGATGCAGGTAGACAATTTAACCCTTAACCCGCTAAGCACGACTATAATAGCCTTTGCGTCCATTGTAAACCCACATCAGCCTGCGAGTAACTCGCAGGCTGATCAGGGTTTACAATGTCTGCTGATCAGTCATTTCCCCAAAACACCCCTTTGTCACGTAAATGGAATGGTCTTATTTCAAAGAAAGAACTGTCCATTATATATATGTAGTGGGTTACGGGTTAAAGATGTGAGATGGGAATTATGATTAATCTGTTTGGGGTTTAACGTCATGTTTCAGCTCATTTTAATACTTAGGCTATGTATGATGGTAAATTTTTAGTGGTGGAGGCAGACGACCCATTATTCCTGTGATTTAGGAACTAGGTAATAGATAGTCTGGTCTCAGCGAGTTGGCTTATTTAAACACCGAGATGGGCATTAGCCCATCGAGGTGTTTAAATAACCAACAAGCTCTATCTTTTTTGTAGCATGGTGTACTTAGTAACACTGTGACCTCATAGTGACCGTACTCTAAATTCCAATATCCGGTAATAGTAGTAGTACGGTGTAGCCACGCCCTTTAGTTACCCTAAATTAAACGATTTAATGCTCTGCATTCATCAAAGGAAATGTCACCGAGTTGGATGATTTAAACATCAAGGTGTTCAACAAACCAACGAGATGAGACTATACTCTATTTGTTTTGTAGCATGTCCATTTCATCTGTCTGCCATACTCTAACTTCCAATAACTAGTAGTTAGAGTACACCATTTATTGTGACAAGTGTTATTTTCAATTAAATGATTTACACCTGTGTAAATACAAAAGGCATTTCAGAGACCATGCTACAATAAATAAAAGTTGTATTGAATGATATCATTTATATTATTTTTACCGTGTGTAGCTACTACAGGGCTGTTTTTGTTTTTAAATTGTGAAGACTCCCTAGCCTGGTCATTTTGTGAAAAAAAGTGCGATAACGGTCTAATAAAAGTATTGAAAGATTAATTGTTAAAAGCGATATTAAACTCAATACATACATAATTACACGCTTTTAAAAAAAATAAAATAGAATTGTTCAACATAATATGATGTATATGTATGAAAAACAACATTGTGAAAGTAAGAGGGGAAATTTTGTTTACTAAAAACTTAACAAAATATTGTAAAAAAAAGAAAAGAAAAAAAAGCCACAATTGTGAAAAAATTACCAATTTTGAATTGTGAATTAGCCAAATGTTGGCCCCTATAGCAGGAAAAAAGCCCTGTACTAATTTAGTGTTTGTTTTGTTATAACAACTGTCTATTCACAGTGATATGGTAACCTTTCTGGTCCACCTTTTAAATGTTGTATGCAAATAAACATACTGATGTTTGTAGTGAAATTTCAAAATGTCGTAATTGGACATATACTTAAGGAAAAAATATACGCAACTTTTTTTAAGGTCAATATATATGAAGTGTTAAACTGCAAAATGTTGTAATTAGACATATACTTAAGGAAAAAAGAAGTGCAACTTTTTTACGGTCAGTATATATGAAGTGTTATTTGTTCAAATAATCTTCTGTTAATTTACAGTGATAAAAAAAAACGCTACCGATTCTTAAGTAAAGCATGAAATACAAAATTTAACAGATGCACATATTTTCGTCTCAAGCACCTACGTAAGCGCTTCCGAACCCCAGCAAAACCACCGTGAAACCATCCTGAAACTGCCGTGAACATTAGGTGTCCTCGTAACAATCGAATACATGCAAGAACCATTTCTAACCGAATATGTTAATATGTTAGTATTTGCTGACCACGTTATATGATTGAATGCTTGGTTTCGCTTATAATGAACATTTATCTGACTCTTAAATTCACACAAAACTAGCAGAATATTAATATCAGACCTAAATACTGTGTACTGTAGTTTTTAGTTAAATGCATGTCAAGATATTTGATGCACGCCAAGATATTTGATTATTTATACAGTTGCGTTTCTTTTTTCCTTTAGTATATACATGTTTGTAGTGGCAGCTTCCTGTTGTTATGCCACCTGTTGGAATCCCTTGCAACAAGAAAACAGGAGGCCAAAGAGGGCCTGTTGAGGGCCTGTGGGATGCTCTGTGGGATGCTCTATGGCAAAGAATGGCTCTTTTAACAGGTGAAAAGTGATCCAGAACCGAATTTGACTGTTTATTATTTTAAAGTTAACATTTTTTCAAAAGTTTGTACTTCAATTACGGTATTATTATTTTTTCATTGAATTTTTTTTTCCATTTTTTTTTTCATTTAAATTATTATAATTATTTGAACAAAACAAAAGGAAATCTTTAATATCCCAACAATGTTGAAATCACTTTAATCAGATGTATATATAGAATAATCACTTTTATCAGATATACATCTGATAAAAGTGATTATATAGAATAAATATAATATGAATTTTCAGGTAATGTTTTTTATGTTGCTGTTGTTTTAGTTTGCAAAAATGCAGTGTCACATACATGTAGCAAATATTATTCATGACAATCAACTTCAACATTTTATAGCAGATTAAATGAGTGTATGAACATATTTCCTACAGTAGCTAGTTACTATTTTCAGAATACATACAAAACAGTCTATTTTATAATTATTTTTTGTTTAGAATTTGCCGTATCAGGAAACTCATTACTCAGTGAGTATTGCAAATGCATAAAATATTCATTTTCTTCAAAACATGCAACTCCGTGTGTTCTCAGAACACAGTGAGTCCTATATATAGGAGACAATGGTTCTCAGAACACAGTGAGACTAATATATAGGAGACACTCAATGTGTTCTCAGAACACAGTGAGTCCTATATATAGGAGACACTCTGTGTGTTCTCAGAACATGGTGAGACCTATATATAGGAGACACTCAGTGTGTTCTCAGAACATGGTGATACCTATATATAGGAGACACTCAATGGTTCTCAAAACACAGTGAGACCTATAAATAGAAGACAATGGTTCTCAGAACACAGTGAGACCTATATATAGGAGACACTCAATGTGTTCTCAGAACATGGTGAGACCTATATACAGGAGACACTCAGTTTGTTCTCAGAACACGGTGATACCTATACATAGGACACTCAGTGTGTTCTCCGAACATGGTGAGACCTATATAGGAGACACTCAGTGTGTTCTCAGAACACAGTGAGACCTACATATAGGATACACTAAACGTGTTCTCAGAACATGGTGATACCTACCACTCAGTGTGTCCTACCACTCAGTGTGTTCTCAGAGTACACAGTGAGGCCTATATATAGGAGACACACGGTGATATATAGGAGACACTCAATGGTTCTCAGAACACAGTGAGGCCTATATATATAGGAGACACTCAATGTGTTCTCAGAACACGGTGATACCTATATATTGGAGACACTCAATGGTTCTCAGAACACGGTGAGGCCTATATATAGGAGACACTCAGTGTTGTTAAAGTTTACAGTTTCTTGTATAAGCCCTTCCTTTATTCTTTAGATTATATAAATTAAAACAAACCAAAGTATAAAAGATTAATAGAAGATTTAATGTTTGATTGTCTTCTCAATTATTTATTATTCCAGTATTAAAGATTGTTGTTCTATTCATTTCATAAAATAGTCATTCACATGTATACAAACATCAGTAAGTCAATATACCATACTCCACTGAATAGGGCCTCCCACTATGGTGTAGGATCGGGGTCAAAACTACTGATGTAGGTGCACCTGTAAAAAAGTGTAGGTGCACCTAAAAAAAGTGTAGGTGTACCTATATATTTTATGGGTGCACCTGTAAAAATGTAGGTGCACCCATAAAATTGTAGGTGCACCCATAAAATATATAGGTGCACCCACACTTTTTATAGGTGCACCTACACTTTTTATAGGTGCACCTACAATTGTACAGGTGCACCTACACTTTCTTTTTGACCCCCCATAATTAGACGTACGCACAAAAGTATCGGTGCACCTATACTTTTTCCATTTGAAATGACCAATCAGATTGCCGCTTACAAAATGGATATGATCATATTTTACTGCGGTATGTGTGGTGTCGCGTGAAGATTCCACGTTATGTGAGAAAGGTAAATTATCTGCTTTCACTGTCGATGTATTATAATTGCAAATACTATTGGATGTGCAAGCCAAGAAATTGTTGATAAAATGTAAACATAAATATAAAAAAAAATGAATTAAACATAAACAGGGTATTATTTACCCATTGTTCTGGTATATATAAGACAATGCGCGAACATGTAAAGGAGTGGGAAGAAATGAGATAACTCGACATCAAATAAATAAGAGAGAGAGAGAGATATATATAGAGAGAGAGAGAGAAGGGTTTGAAATATAAAATAACGCGTGTGTGTGTGCGCGTGCGTATGTATGTCATTCTACGGTGTAATTTGTATATACATACTGTCCATTTGTATATATGCTGCGACACTAGAACACCACGCCATAGTATATGATAATCCTCCCAGTGACATCTTCTGACACTGGCTATGTGTGCACTTTAAAACATAGTCACACAACATTATCACAATAAAAATTCCAACATCCAAAAGGTGTGTGCTAGAAGATAATCTCTTATTTTACATTTGAAATGCTACTAACTCTTACACAACCTTCATCAACTTAGAATAACAACCGTTTTCACTTGATTTATGACAGATGTTGTAAAACATTTCCATCTTTCACACCATCGTTAGGATGATTCCGAGCTAGGCCCTTCCTCACCTCAAAGTTCCATTCCAGTTGTACACGAGGTATTGCACACATCTTGACACGATATTTCATCATTTATGACAGGTGTTCTAAAAACAAGGTGTTCTAAAAACATCCGCTTACATTTATACGTGGTTAAATTTGACCACGCCCCAGCGATCACTTGTTTTACATAGACTTATATAGATTCGCAATGAAAACATCTTCTCCACTGAGGGCACAAGGTATAAAGCTCTCATATATTGCATGTAGTATAAGAGGTAAAGCTATAGGTCTAATATTGTGCATGTACCATAAGTATATGATCCTCTATCAAGTTCGTTCAAATCGTGACCATGGGGTCAAATTTGGCACTACCGCAGAGGTCACATGTTTTACACAAACTTGTATAGGGAAAAACCTTAAAAGAATTAACTTTCTTCTCTGAACACTTACTGAGCATGAAGAGAGGGATACATCCATCCAACCAGTATCGGCCCAGGGTCCGTCCCCACTAGGGACATGTAGCACAAAGGTCTTAACTTGGAAAACGTTGAACTTCCCACCATATAACCATATATATGTTATAAGCAATGTGAGAATATGGACGATTGCGGAACTGCTCTGTGCAAAGTAAGAATTCTTAAAATGCCCGACGATTCCGGAATTGTGCAGGACTATTCCGGAATTGCGCAAGGGGTTAATCGATATAAAACATGCACCATGTGTCGGCGCAATTTGAGAATGTTTTGCGCAAAGTACGAATTTGTGTTGGGATTTGAAAAGGAATATAGTGTTTGAAACCTATTTATTTCTATTTACTTATGCTTAATTGTTTCATCCGTCTTTTATAAAAGATAAAATGTATAAAACAAAATCATAGTTTGGTTTGGTAAATAATTAACATGAACTTAATTATTGAGAAAACAAGCTAAAGCCCTCCAACAATAAAGCGCGGATTTATATTACTGAAATAAGGAGATACATTATGGCTAAGAAAATATAAACAAGTGTTGCACAGTGGTGCTAACGTCGGATTTCGAATTCACCATTTTAACTGTTTAAAAGCTTTCCGGCAATTCGTTTTCGAGAAATGAGGAAAAACAAAAACTTTAACCAAAAACGTTTACCAAAACGCCAAAACGCGTAGACGGACATACGGACGGACAGAAGATAGACGAAAATCGCCAAAAAAAAGCCTGAATTTGCTACGCTATACGGCTAAAAATAAAAAACAAAACGCGGTACAGACAATAATATTTCTAATAACGGCTCAAATTGGGCATTCCATATATATTTTAGAGATTTCCTATGATCTCTTTATACAAACATGTAGCTATATACCTTCGTATATACTGGCATCTTCAAATGCATTCAAATATTGAACATCTGTCAAATAACAAACACGCCAATTACTCAATACATGCGTCAGGTGTTAAAGCTACCACTACTACTAATTGCATTTGCCTGTTTTAATCATATTTATTAAAGCATTATACTGATACATGTAAGATATACACATATATTAAATGTCAAATTGTCTTATTGTTCAGAACATCTGTCGTCTGCCAAATGTACTAAATCAATCATTTACACAGACCGTTTGAGAATAAATTACCAGTTTATGGTATTGCTATTAATGGCATTTGAATATTTGAATGATACTTAATAAATAGTGGATATTAATATACATTTTATAGACAATGAGGAGATAAACACATGTTGCATCATGCGTATACTTGCAATTTAAACATACGTTATTGCTTTTATTTTATATACAAGCAAAATGTTTGAGCCACAAGTTCTTCCAGCATTATTAACGAAGGCCTTTGCCGTCAGTATTACAATTAACCACTAGAACCAAAATATCCTTAATGTGTGCTATTCCTACTGTGGGCACGGACGATTCCGGAATTGAACCGCGCATTTTGAGAATTCCGATAATGCCGCGCGTTTTAAATTTTGAATTGACCATCTTCTCATATACACTCACTGGGCATGAACAGACGGATACAACCATCCCACCAGCATTGGCCCCGGGGTTCATCCCCTTCAGACATAGTACACCATTGAGATCCCCACCATATACATCTTAACGCGGGTGCAGTAATGTGTGATATTGCACCATCGACTGCGTGATCTCATTCTGTTATGAATTATAAGCTTTTTTTAAACAGTTTCCATCTTTGCGAAGATAATCAGGTGAGCTATTCAGTGCCATTTTGGTCATCTTGTTCAAAATTTCACATGCTTGTAGATGTGCCGAGAATCCAACTATGGCTGTGCTTGCATCTTGTGTTGCTACAGAAGTATGTTGACCTATGCCTGTATCACGCTATCTTGGGGGTGATTAGCGTATCCATTTGCAGCATATTGATACTTATGGGCATCGAACTTGGGTCTGTTCGGTTCAACACGTGAGTTTATGTTTTAATGTTGGGGTATTTTGTTGGGTAGAGGTGTGTGGTTGCTGTGAGTTGGTGGTTGTTATGCCTCGGACATTGCATATATTGTGGTTGATGTCTGGACTGAGGTAAGGCGGCAGCTCATTCACCACTTGTTCGCCGAGGATCACTGGGTGTCTAGGCTACCGCGGTGAGGAAAAGGTTAATTACGGTCGATAATGGTGGCCAGTCATGACTTCCCTTGTGGCGTATCAGCCACAGGTTGGTGATGAAAGGACATGTGCAAGTGCCGTATTTACTATTATTGTTTAAGATTACCGTTTCTTTTTGTATACATATGAATAACGTATTGGATATGGTCACAGCCCTTTTTAGCGAGATTTTACTTGCTCTTAATTGTTTGGTTTAATTATACGAGTTAGGTTCTCAAACTATTACTGATATTTTTTTGCAGATTATGGCCTAAAAGGTGCAGTTGCTGTTGCGGGCCACTTTTTGATTTCGAATTTACATCGTGTGTTATTTATATCTACTGTAGAGTTACGCTGGCGTTTTGTCACATTCTTTTCTTTATTTATCTTTTTTTATTTGTTTTTTATGATACCTCTGTTTACTCTTTAATATACCATATTTATACCCACGTTTTTGAAATAAAAGGTATATTAAAATCGCCTCCATTTGTCATTCTGTCCGTCCATCCGTCTGTCCGTTACCGCATCTCCTTCTAAACCGCTAAACGGAATTCAACCAAACTTAGGAATGAACCACGGAGAACACGATGTGTCGTGTTTAATGTCAGTAAGTGTACAATATTGATGACGACATGACGTAATAAATTTGATTAAGTCGTCAAAGTTCTTATCGACATATTGAAATATAACTAGTCAAGACGCCATACAACAACTAAACTTATTTGATTGACGAAAATGTCGACTTAAGTCTTTCTGACATGTGAAGGTAAATCGTACTAAGACGCATTCTTTCAAGTAGAAATGATTCAAGAAACACGCCGTAAGTCGAGAAAATGGGGTCGAGAAGACGAGAAACAATGCAACAACCCGCCAATTTCGAAGTCTACAAGGAAGTAATTAACGAAACAACTGGTGACCCTTAAACGTTTCCATATAAATTTGATTAAGTCGTCAAATGTTTTATCGACATATTGAAATATAACTAGTTAAGACGACATACAGCAACTAAACTTATTTAATTGACGAAAATGTCGACTTCAGTCTTTCTGGCATGTGAAGATAAATCGTACTAAGTTGCATTCTTTCAAGTCGAAATGATTGGAGAAATACGCCGTAAGTTGAGAAAATGGGGTCGAGTAGACGCGAAACAATGCAACAACCCGCCAATTTCGAGGTCTATAAGGAGGTAATTAACGCAACAACTGGTGACCCTTAAACGTTTCCATACAATTGAAAGAATGTCGCGTTGTCGTGGGCGACATTACGACAATACGACATTGTATCTGGCCCCAACCAGACACCGTAGTAGACTCTTCTACAGTTTGCAATTATACTTTCCTCTTTGATTGACCGGACGGGCGGTGGACTCTATAACGTCTTCCTAAATCCTTTAAGGCGGGAAACGTTTGTTGAATGAATGTCTTTCACTCCTTTTTGTCGTGCCCTTTGCGGTTTACCCCTTCATACTCTGACGTCAGACAAGTCATCGAGTACATATATATGTACGGTGTCCGGTTGGGACCAGACACGATGTCGCATTGTCTTGGGCGACAATGCGACGCCCGACAACGCGACATCGCGATACGACAGTGCGACATTGCGATACGACAATTCGATGTCCACCAATGCCAAGGTCAAGGATAATGTTTTGCGTCATCAGTTTTGTTAGGTAAGGTAAGTAACTTTTTTTTTCTGATAACTTTAATTTCTTTGTTTGATACTTGGTTATATTGTACCACATCGCGACATTACGATATAATTGTCGCGATGTCGTATCGCAATTTCGCGATTTCGTATCGCAATGTCGAGTTGTCATATCGCAATGTCGCATTGTCGTATCGCGATGTCGCGTTGTCGGGCGTCGCATTGTCGACACTGCGACATTGTATCTGGCCCCAACAGGACACCGTACATATGAGATTAGAGTCTTAGGTTATATTTTGATATGACATGTACATGTCTGTGTTTCTTCTTGTAACACATAGCTAAGCTTTCTCAAATGTAAGGGGCTAACTTGGCGGGGATTATTTTTAGTTACACTGTCCTGTTGTTTAGGGATGATGACAGGTTAAGAGTGAGGTTTGGTGCACCCTTGATCCGGTTTAAACTCCCCGGTGGTCCTGTCTGCCACTGACCATTCCAAGGCGGTACCCCTGTTGTCAACCCTTATATGTTTGTGATGTGCTTTTGAATCACCTTCGCGTTGTAATACTTGTTGGGGTGACTGTATTCTGTGAATGCGACTCTTCCTGTTGGACCTATAACATTTTCTTTATGAGAATGTTACTTACTTTGTATATAAAATATAGATCTCTACAAAAGCTTGACGACAACGAAAACTTATTCGTAGTAATTTAATTCAACTCCGACTTTAGAGTTCATACTTCAGACTTCACACTTCACACTTCAAATTTCAGAATTCAGAGTTCAGAGTTCAGACTTGAGAGTTCAGATTTCAGAGTTCATATTTCAGACTTCAGAGTTCAGACTTCAAACTTCACACTTCAAAGTTCATACTTCAGTGTTCATATTTCAGACTTCACAGTTCGGACTTTAGAGTTCAAACTTCAGAGTTCAGAGTTCAGATATCAGACCTCAGACTTCAGACTTCAAAGTATACTCTTAAATGTTCAGATTTCAGAGTTCACACTTCAGACTTCAGAGTACAAACTTCAACATTTAAATAATTACAACACGAATAAGTTATAGTTGTCGTCAAGCTATAAAAGTGTTATAATAAGTAGATTTCTATTTTATCAGTCTCCTTAACATCAAATCCTAATAACACTTTGATAGTCTTGATACTCTTCGCTTATAGCGTAGAGTATCGCACAGGAATAATAATAATAATAATCTTTACATCCTGAAATTGGGTGCGCGTAATTTAGTCCAAGTGGGTGGGCGGGATGGGTTGGTGTGGTGTGGGTTGGGGGATATCTTCCTCTGAGAAATCTTGAATAAAAACATATACCTAAAACGCTTCAATCTGATGCTCCCTCACACACTGTGTGTATGAGAGGTGGGTGGGGTCCTATCACAAAAAATAATAATATACACATGTACTAAAAATGCTGTAATCTGACGAGGTTTTGTATTTCTTGTACAATCTAAATAAAGCTTTATCACATGTACTAAAAATGCTGTAATCTGACGAGGTTTTGTATTTCTTGTACAATCTAAATAAAGCTTTATTTTTCAATTATTTTGTACTCACTTTATTATGGAGAGGGTAGGTTTGGTAGTGTGATAATAATGACTGAAAATGTTACATTCGTTTTTCATTTCTTTCGTACCCGTATGTGGGCATACAAAACACGCTTTCAAAAAAAAACTTGCCATAAGAAACGCACCCCCACGGCCTTGGCTATGGAAATTACTTAATATTTCTATTCACCTAGATGCAGACCTAAATTACGTTTATTTTTACTGTTTTGGTATGATTTCGTGTTGTTTTAAAAATGTAAAATATAAAGGCAGAGGGCTTGATTTTGCATTATCTGAGAGGGGGCGGGGTAGGGGTGCAGGGGTGGAATACAACACGATTCTAATACATTCGCATCTACGATGTTTAACTTAAAATTTATTTGTGTGCGTACAACCTAAAATCATTACTACGCCCTTGTCTATAATCTTCCCTTATCAATTGAAACAGAGGATATATTCGACCGAAAAAAACTGTCCCTGAACGAGTTTGTAAATATTGTAACATCAACAATCGAGGATGAAACTCATTTTTTGATTGACTGCGAGTTTTATTCAGATATTAGATATGAACTTTTTAATGCAGAATATCAAGCTGAAAACAGGTTTTTGCTGTTTTTATCAACTAAAAAATTATCATTCTTAATTGACTGTGATATGCTTCAGCACATATTAGCAGAAGTACTTTTAAAAATGTATAAACGACGCTCTTTAACATTGTAAAAATGCATAACTGTGTTATAAAAGTAATTAAAATAAATGTTGTTGTTTTTTAAATAATGAGAGTTAGGAATTTAATTGTAGTTTTCATGTTAATTATGTGTAAATAATCTAAATAATAGCTTTAATTATTGAATATATTTAATGCAATACATTTGTATCTTTTATTATGTTTTAACATGTACAATTGTGTTTTATAGTGTTTCATATGCCTATGATGGCAGGTTATCAAATAACAATGTTGTATACTATTTGCAATGGTAACTGTATTTTATATGTGACACTTTAATACAATATTACTTACTTACTACTTACATGTTAAATTTCTAAATAGAATAATTATCCTGTAATTAATCATGCTTGATTGGACATTTGCGGGTAGAACGCGCCGTTCTTGTGAAAACATTTGTCTAGGAGGTGAGAAAAAGCAGGCACTTTTATTACCCCGATATCCGCTCTGGCGGTAATAAATGATCAATTAAAAGTAATAAAAGTGATGTTTAGCTAGGTTTATACAATGCATTTGGCCACTTACCATTGTTTTATTAGTTCAACATTCTAGATGTGTCTTGTAAGTGTTCATGAATACATTAGACTGTTTATAAGTACAAATAGTCTAATACGAAGAAACAAAAGGAAGTATGTGTGATCTTTAGGAATAGTTGGAAACTAGAATTTATGATCGACCGGTATGTACACTTTTAAAAACTAAATAAATAATTAAAAATCGTGCATATATATGCAGTAAGTGTTAAGACACTTAACTTATTCTCACACTATTCGACACTACTCAAATAGGAAATTAAAATAAAGGCATAAAAAAATCGTATTTCTACTTGAATAAATCTATACATTTGTTTGATGCAACAAAATGATATTCTTCCGACAGAAAAAAAGTAACACACTGAATACTATGGTTTTTTAAAACGAATGCTATAATGTACGAATCAGTGTACACAAACACACTTGTTTAAGCAAACAAATACCAATTAATATGATGTCTTTACAAAATAGGTTATTTCTCATCTTATATAGTATTCATCGATGTACCATTGGATTATATGTCTTAAATGTATGTCTTCCCTACCATGTGGATAATTTTCTGTAGAAAGAAATGATTTTTATAAATTATAGATAATATTTCAGCAGAACGTGTAAACAAATACACGGCCCGTCGTAAAGAAAAAATCCATTGATAGTGAGTCGTTAAAAAGCTTATTTCTCATTTATCATAGCATTTGTCGAAATAATTGTTCGTTATGTGCAATTTTTTTTTAGATATGGAGTGAATTTCTTTAGCAAGAAAACGGTTTTCATAAGTTATAGATACTTTTTCATTAAAATGTGTGCTACCACGCCAACGCCACATTAAATTCACACGCGTGGACTATCAGTAGGGCGTGTGTTACCACGCGACACCGGTCCGTTCCGGTGTTTCATCTCCGTTACGGTCCGTTTCCGTCCGTTAGGGTGAATCGTACCACCGGTTTAGTTGTTTCGGTTATGGAAATTAAGTAATAATTACATTTTAAAAAGTAGTTTATATGTGCATGATAAGATTATATAAAACAAGTTTAAATAATTATTAAGGATTGTTATTTTGTCATTTTGCAATTGCAGAATTGTATATTGTTACGATAAAATATTGAAGAAGTTTTTAATTTAACCCCGTAACTACAATGTCTCAGTCTGTAACAAGGAATTTGATTGGACGAGACTTTTGACCCTGTTCATTAACAATGCAGGTGCACCCATATTTATAGGTGCACCTGTAAAAGTATAGGTGCACCTATATATTTTATAGGTGCACCTATATATTTTATGGGTGCACCGACAATTTTATGGGTGCACCTATAATTTTACAGGTGCACCCATAAAAAGTATAGGTGCACCTATATTTTTTATAGGTGCACCTACACTTTTCTATAGGTGCACCTACATCTGTAGTTTTGACCCCGATCGTACACCATATCCCACAGCATAATTTGTGACTCCACTGTGTTGTATTGACCCTTATCAGGAAGTGTTACATAACACACTAATCTCCTACTAATTACATGCTGGGTTTGAGAGTACAGGGACATACCTGAGCATACTCCTATGTGTTACATAACACACTAATCTCCTACTAATTACATGCTGGGTTTGAGAGTACAGGGACATACCTGAGCATACTCCTATGTGTTACATAACACACTAATCTCCTACTAATTACATGCTGGGTTTGAGAGTACAGGGACATACCTGAGCATACTCCTATGTGTTACATAACACACTAATCTCCTACTAATTACATGCTGGGTTTGAGAGTACAGGGACATACCTGAGCATACTCCTATGTGTTACATAACACACTAATCTCCTACTAATTACATGCTGGGTTTGAGAGTACAGGGACATACCTGGGCATACTCCTATGTGTTACATAACACACTAATCTCCTACTAATTACATGCTGGGTTTGAGAGTATAGGGAAATACCTGAGCATACTCCTATACTGTATGTATAATTCAGAGTTGGGTGTCGGAAAAATGAAAAAGCGAAAAGTGCGAAAAATGCAATAAAAAGTGAAACCGAAGTAAGGTTAGGGTGAGGGATGTATAATTTAGTAAATAAAATAATCGCAAAAACTGGAGAATTATAAGAATAGCTTCAAAATAAGTATGAAT